>QVNW01001358.1:0-47459 GCA_014825475.1 Pseudomyrmex flavicornis | reverse complement strand
GAAAGTGCCTGTCGTCTCCCCATTTTCATTTCCCGTAGCAATAGTTCATTAAAAAGGTGTTTCAGAGGCAATTCCATGAGCTATTAGGTGGCTTCTATCACTCCTCCGGGTGCCATTTGCCCTCTCCCTTAAACCATCATTCTGGCCACGAGCCCATCTCTGCCCGCGGGAGTACAGATTCAGCACGGACATTACATTCGTTACAGAAGATCAGCCGCGTTCCTTGGGATCGAGAAAAAGAAGACGTCACACATCCCACACAGGATCGTTACGCTTTTCTTCGACAGAAAAATTTTTCTACGTCCCGTAAAATTAATGTCAATAAAAAAAGATTAAAATATGTCAAAAGATATTGAATAATGAGATGTTTAATCGTACGATGAAAATTCTCATTAAACTGTTTTGATAAATACTAGAGAGATAGAAAGAGCGATCTGGATCGTTCGTCCGATGAATTCGATTCGGCTAAAAATTTATGATAGAATATATATGAAGCGAACTTTCTGAAAACGCGGGAACGAAAGAATCGTTGTGAAGAGTGGCAGAAGGAGGGCGGCGTGTCCGAGTTGATAAAACCTTCTCGAAAGACGAAGGCGAGGGTTGAACGGAACAGCACCATTTATCACGCGGTGGAACCAGGTGTAGAGAAAGGGGAGGTCGATATGAACGGAGGTAGCGAGTGAAGTAATAAACTCACGAAGGAGAGCGGTCTGCAAGAATGAAAGAATCGGAGAAAAGAAAAAAAAGAAAGAGAGGGAGAGAGAGAGAGAGAGAGTGGAAATGTTTTTGCGAAACTTTTGCAGTTGTTCAAAAAACATTTTGCAGGGGAAGATATAGTGCCGCTACCAAACGCCGCGTAACAAATTAAAATCTCCGCATTTGCCCAATTAATTTAACTAAAACGCAGCTGCATTAAACGCGACAAAATATATACATATACACACACACACACATATATATATATATATATATATATACACGTAGAGTGTGGGAGTGTACGAGATTTTTTTCTTCCTGACGGAAATTAATGGAACACGTGCCGGGCAACGTCGATATTTCATCGCCGCTCTTTCTCTCTCTCTTTCTCTTTGTGCGTTTCACAAACGCTGTTTAAGAAATATTCTGAAACGTGGTGGGTCATAGTATAACGAGGCGATTACGCGAACCTCGGTATGCCCCTTGGGTCCACCTTTGAGGAGGGTCCGCAGGATTTCGCCTGGGCCGCACGAGGAAGTAGCCCCGGGGTAATAACGCGTCATCTCCGGAAGAGGCGTTCGCGTAATTATACGGTAGCTAGCGGACCACCTCTCTTCTCCTACTACTCTCTCTCTTGTCTTGTATGCTCGTCTCCGCCAAATCGTAAACTCGTTGCGGTCCTGCAGAGGTTTGCTACCGGTCTTCCGTATAATATACCCCATTCCTCATAACGTAATAATGATGCTAGGATATCCGAGGCGGGTCGCCATAATTCTTTCAATTTCTAGAAAGACTTTTCACGGGTTTGCCGCTCAAACAAACTGCTGGCAACGCCGTGGATTTCTTCATTGAGTAATTTGCGTGAAACCGGTTTTATTTTCGCGCGTTGCTGTCCCCGCGCTGCAACGTTAGCCACAAATTATGACACTTGTAGCATTCATATATTTGTGTCAGCCGTTATCAAATGTAAACCGTATAAATTGCGGAGCTCACGCCTACGCGCATTCGCCGAACTATAAATCCGAGAAAGTTTGCAATATAATAATAGCTCTTCTGTCCCCGAGAAAAGAGAGAGAGAGAGAGAGATAGTTCCCGATTCGTGACGCTGTGTGTCGCGCATATATATCAACTGCGAGATTAAACAAGAGCGAGAGAGAGAGAGAGAGAGAGAGAGAGAGAACACGCGCGGGAGACCGAGGCGCGCAAAAAGAAACGGGTCGCAGACTAAACAGATGCGTAAATTTCGTCTTCTTCGAAGTCGTCGCGCACGGGATGAATCAGACTAATCGTTCAACACACTTGTTACTCGCACCCTGCTTGCCGTTTATTTGCGACTGCGCGTACAGATGATTCGAATTAGCGTTGTCGCACCGCCACAAAATATCGAACTAATCCGTGTGTATGTGTATGTGTATGTGTGACTTCGACGCTTTCCGCCCGCTTCGGGCGAGTTCATTATCGCGCTTAGCGCGAGTACGTAATAGAATAACACACCTATTCGTCTTCACCGCGGAATCGACTCGCCCCGTCGTTTTCTCGGTCGGGAGCGCGCGAGTAATACGCGCCCCGACACCTTGTAATTATTCTTGCACGCGGCTCACCAAAGGTAACTCACAGCTCGGTCGATCGGCGATCGGACGAGCGTGCGGGCCGCGCGCGTCGTAACTACGCTCACCTCGGGCTTTCCGCCGCCGGTGCATTGTTGCACTCCATCACGACGCATTTAGCCCGCTCGGAGTATCTAAGCACCAGCACCGTCACACCGTTGCTTAACCGCGCCGCGAGTCGCGAGTGGCTCATTATCGCGGTGAAATAAGGCTGCGATCTGTCTTGCGTGTAAAATTTAGCGGCCGCGTTGTACAAAACGAGAGACTAACATCCGCCGGTTTCCAAAAAGACACTCTCGTGACACTCCTCGCCGTGTTTGAGAAACACGAGGCGCAGCACCGGATGTACGTTTCAACGCCGCGAGTATGAAATATTGGGGGCGCCGCGAGGAAATAAAGCGTTTTATATTATATTGTCGCGCGACAAGTGTCGGGAAAATACATCGGAGATTATTTAACACGAGTTAGTTCTCGAGCAAACTGTTGCGTTATTAATTTTTTTTTATAGAACGGGACTTATCAACACGCGCGAAGCGTGCAAGAATGATGCAGGAAGGAAAGACAGAGAAAGATACGTATTCTTAATCAGCCATTGAATCATGAGCAGCTGGTTTCTCGTGCTCGCCATTCATCCTGCTCTAACGAACCGGTAGCGCGTAATGCTAGTAGAGCGTTTGACACCTCGTTGAGACAGCGGACGCGGACGATCGAGCGCGCCTACAAAGTGACTGTTGGAAAAGCGCGGTTCGTTAAATCGCGCGGGCCGGCCGCCCCGATGACTTCGCGCGTTAAGCGCCGAAAGCGGCGTATTGTTGCGAACTATTTCGAGAGCGTGTGTGATCTCGCGCGCAACAGCTGCGCTATCTATCACCAACAATGATTCAGTGATCGTACAACACTGTGCGCCCGCTCCGTTTATAGAGTGTAAACGGAGGGAAGGCGGCCCGCGAGAAACGGAAGAGAGAATAAGAGAGAGAACAGCGGCGAGCTCCGGGCTCGTGCCAGGCCTGTGATCTTCAAAGTATAGACAAACCTTTTATCCTTCGCGAGCAACCTGCCCGCTATTACAAACGTTGCCGCCGTCGTCGCCGTCGTCGTCGTCGTCGTCATCGTCGTCGTCGCGACGGTACAGTATGTTCTCGGCGTCGTTTAAAAGACCGTATCCGGATCCAATTTCATAGTCGACGATATCCCGCGCCATTCTTTCCTCCCGTCTCTCTTCCCCAACCCCCGCGAGCTTGCGTTGGATCTGCCATTTTTCTCCCGCGTAATATTCTTCGTTTCTTTTCGCGGCTCGCGACGCGACCCTCTCTCGATCCTTTGAAATAACGCTGAGTTATGTGCGCGCGCTTGCCTTCTGTTCGGACATGTAACATCGCTCGGTCTCATATATATGTAAAAAACAAAAAAAGATTAAAAAAAAAAACAAATTGATTTGATTTTTCTCGCGTCGACATTTTATGGATGATGCGGTTTTATCGCTCAGCGGGCGATACGAAATCGTAAATCGGCGCGAAACATTTCCGTATGAGCGCGAAACGGAAATTAATGTAATGGCGAACGAGTGCCGGTAATGGCAGAATGTTTTTTTGCAACTGTACACGGATATGTGCGTGCGTGCGTGCGGATTGAAGCGCGGGATATTTCGTTGAGAGATTGGACGCAACGTGCCTACGGGGCAGTTTAATTTATACCGCGCGACCATTTCGCAAACCGGCGCCGTATATAGCAAAGCGCGTTACACAAATTCCGCGAAACGTTACGCGCGTGCCACATTTTCCGCGCTCTCGATTACATCGTTTTATTCATCGCCAACTTTTTTTTTGGCGAGAAGTCGCGTTTATATCGAACGCGTTAACATCTTCCTCTCTTCGAGAAATTGCGTGCGAGTAATCAATAACGTCGGCAGTCGCGTGTACAATTTCACGCAAAATTTCATATGAAATACAGAACGTTGCACTTTGCGGAGATATTTTACATTTAACGCGGACGCGCGCATGTAGTTTTTCCAATCTGCAGATATTGCTTGTTGCGGAAAAATTGCAACCGATGGAGAAACGTCAGGTTACTCTTCTATAAGTAGAAGTTGCGATTTAAAATTCAGGAGCTCGGTGTGTATTAAGCTTCCATCTCGACCTGACCGACAACGCATAACAGATGCATCTCTCTGTATAATCCCGCGAGAGGCGCGGCACGGTTCTCATCTCTCGGTCAAACACGCCGCCAGTTATTCAACTCTTTACGACATCTCCGCGATCGTAAACGGACGAATGCGCGATATCTCCCGACGAACACGGATGTTGCAAATATTTTGCGTATATCGCGGTCTAAACGTAACGGAACGTAAGCTCTCGCGCGCGTTGGTATACTTTGTTGAGAGATTTTAATCTCACGGCCGTTACACTTTTGACGCGCTCTCCCGATGAGACGAGATTGCCGAGAGAGAAGAGTATTTCGAGTGCGAGTTATATACGTGCGCGGAAAAGTTCTTTATCACACAAAGGAGATCGTTGCGCGTTGTAGAACATTCGCTCGTTTTGTTAAAAAGTTGCGATGACTTATTATCATTCGCGTTACATCGAAAAAGTCGGCGGGGGTTATCTGTCTCCGGAGAAACAAGCGCGCGCAACTACGAGAAAAGTATAAAAGAGAGAACGTTTATTTTCTTCGTAGAATTTTATCCTATCGTCAACCTTTTGGCTCTTCGAACTACGCGGATCGAGTTCTCGGGACTCGAGTCGCCGCCGCGGAGTTCGCCGTTCCGAGTTTCGAATCTCTTTTTCGCAAGGGTTGAAATACCGCCGGATTCGAAGCGTTTCCTCTTATCGAGTGGAACGGGACGCCTCGTGCGCCAGGAAAGAAAATGTAAATCAGGCCTCGGAGTTAGGGAAGGACGGGGTGAAGCCCCTTCGCACGCCTCTCCCTCTCCCAGGAGGAGAAACCAGGAACTACTAGGTGGAATGAGGGGATGAAGTCGATCGACGCCCGCGAGCTTGTGTATGCGTCTGCCTTTTATATGCGCCCTCGGCCGTGTGCGAGCGTCGGTCCGTCGATGCAAATGCAACTCTCGTCGGGGGTTGGTTGTTTCGTCGCCCAGTGATATATCGCCTCTCTTGCGCACAAAACTCTCTTTCTCTCTCGCGCGCGTGCGCGCGTTCTTTCCCCCTCTCTCTCTCTCTTCTTCATCCCCGGCTTGTGCTCGGAGCGAGCAAACTCGACGTATTTTCGAGCCCTCGGGGCCGACGTTGCCGGGTCTCTGCTCTGGAGTCGTCTATTTTTTTTTCTTTTTTTTCTACTTTTTTTGCCTTTTTATACGTCCCTCTGCTGGGAGCAGGCTTTAGGCGGAGCCGGACCAACGTCGCTTCTGTATTAGTTTTTACGAGGATAATACACAACGCTTAAAGGGATAAGGGATTAAACGGCTCGACCAACTGACCACCAACCCTTTCGCGCGTATATACGCGATATTATACGAGCGACACGTAATATGTAGATTACCCGGAGATGGGTAGGTGCTCGTTGGCGTCGAATAGTTTCTGAGGAACGTGTGTGGATTCGCGACTTTCAGCACTTTCAACAGAGATGAGATAAAGTCGCGAGGATAACAATATGTCAAACGTGGATAGAAATGAAATATAGCGATTAAATGTAATTTTGTGGTCGGTTGTTTATTAACCAAGTCGAGTGAATTTTGAAATTGCGCGAACGTCATTTTCGTGTTTGCGCCAGGAGGAGACGCGATATGTAACGCGAGATTCGACGCGGGAAACGATTCCCTCAGAAGAAATAAGCGCGACATAAGGTACCGGAAGGGCGATCGTACTCTGGCAAAAGCCGCGGTCGCTTAGCGCGGCCGCTTTGGGAGAAAGCATCATAAATAACGCCCGAACTTCGGATCTACTCTCGTTCTCCCTCGTCTCTGCCGTCACTCCCCCGTTGCATTTCTCCGTTTTTCTCTCTTTTTCTCGTCTCGCCTGTGTTTCAGTCCACGGATATCACCGCGCGGCTTCTCATCCCGCGCTGTTTCGAACGCGCGCACGAGAGAGATAGAAAGAGAAGGAGAGAGAGAGAGAGAGAGAGCTTTCGCTTCGATCTCTCCCGGCAAGGTTTCGCGAAATATGAGTAAAAACTACGAATAAGAGGGTTGCCGCTGTGTTACATCCATAAATAACGGCACACGTGACAACCGAGCCGAGTGGCTGTCGCCGAGGTACTCGTGTATTACTGTATTTTCTGGGTTCGGGTGGTGTGTTTTCACACGCACCGTCCGGAATAAAAGGCGGCTTCGCGCGCGCTGAGCCTCTCGTCGGAGTGTTCTCCGCGGTGGTAGAGATACCACCAAAAAACGTCAGTCTTACATTTCCGCGAAAATAGTGTGCGGTCATGCGATACAAAAATGTATTACATGATAATATTAGTATAACGTGCAACTCCATGATTACAAAAAAAAATTATCAGCAAAGAAAAAATCCATAAATTAGCGTCTGTATGTATTTTTATCACGCCGTCGAGTGATAACGCTAAAGCGTTTTGTGCTATGCATAGACGGTGGATTTCTTGGCACCGGGGAAATCTCACCTCAAAAGCGGTGGCCGTATCCGCACACGTGCCACGCATTTCGGCGCGCGCGTGAGAGAGAAAACGAAATCGCACGAATCGTACTGCGAAAGCCCGCGCGAGTTTCGGATACGCGCAACATGCACGCCAGACTCCCACGCTATGCGACGAAATAATATATGCGGACGCTAATACGTAAACGTGCCCTTGCCTACGTGCCAGAAGAGCTACGTGTGGAAGAGGGTGTAGTTGCGACGCGCCCCAGTATGCAGCCTGTCTCTGCGTCTGAGTGCATACTGCAATATTTACCCTCACCTTGCGCGCAGAAGCACTCCTTACTTGCAAAGTGAAACGTAACGGTGAGATACCGTGTGGCGAGAGTCTTTCGACCGTCTGACGTCATCACGAGCACCTACGTCCGTATGCAATTTGCAACACGTGTTTAAAAAAGTGCGGAGGAAAAAGATAAACGATGTTTCAGCCTCAATTACACGCGGTTATGACACGTGTAAGGAATAAGTATTTCTGTGATGTGAAAACTTTGAAGATAAACCTAGTCAGAATGACTTTCCAAACGAAGTCGCACTCGAAGTATCAATTTAACGTATCTAGTCGCGTTACATTGCTCTCTCTCTCTCTCTCTCTCTCTCTCTCTGTCGACTCGGTGATATCTATTTGTGCCGCTATTTTTTTTCCGAGTTGAAATAAGGAGAAAGGAGCTGGAAAGACATTCGCGGCGATTAGTCTCGCGTTCAGGTTCGCCCGCGCGGCAAGATCGTCGTTCGGGATAAAGCGCGCGCGCGGCCTCGCGCGAGCTGAAGGCGAATAACGTTTGTGCCTCCGCCTCGCATGTGTACGGTAATACGAGCGTCGATGTAAGACAATGCCGCGATTATCTATCCGCCCGCCATGTACGGGGAGGAATATAACGTGGCCCCGCGTATATCCGTGGCTTGTCGACACGGCTCCGGCCGCCTAAGACATTATATTAACATACGGCCTCTAGACTCTCAAATGTCCCGACACGGTCCCGCGGATGTTGTTTCAACCGGACCTCTCTCGTTGCCCTCCTCCCTCCCCAAGCCGCCCGGCAAAAAAACGAACGGAATGACAGGGCGGCAGGTCGAGAGTTGCAAAATAACGCGGAATTGCGTCAAGCAAAACGCGACGCGATACAATTGAATCTGTCAGCGCGCGCGCGCACGATGAATCATCGTTATTAGAAATCGCAGAGAATTCGTTTTTTTTTTATCGTGAAAAAATAACAAATCTCATTAGCTTTATTAATTTCCATTCTCGTGTCGCTTTACCAGACAAGAGATACGAGACGAGACGAAACGCACGCAAGTAAATCGAACATTTGCACTTCCATTTAATACATCGTCACGCGAAAGTGAGCGTACATGGAGTTATCTTACGCTTTCTATCTCTCTCGTTTCGTGTCTTTGACACAAAGTAAATTTTTTGCACTAAATAATTGTATTAGAAAAAGAGAGAGAGAGAGCAAGAGATTCGGTTGAAGAGATATAAAGAAAAGGGACTCCACACCACCCTTCCCCCAACTCGTGGCTTTCTTTTGTCGGGCTTTTGTCAGGCCCGTGAATTAGATCGCGTAATCCCGTTTGTATACGAAATGACATCGTCGCCTCACCGTCTAGCTGACGTTTAAGCAGCGAGCGTCTGCGCGCGGCCATTGTCAGCCTGTAATTGACTCCGATTGGAAGATTGGATTTGGATCGGCGTAACTCCTGCGGAGAGTGAATAAGCGCGCTTCGCGCAAATCGCTTCGACGACGAATTTGCTTCCGCGCTACCAGGCACTTCGTTAAGCTCAATTATCCGCGGTGGGGGATATCGATATGAGTGCCATTGAGAACCTGGGAGGCGGAGATGGCAAATCCCCGCGATGTCGAATTCGAACTTCCGCTTTGGAAGCCCTCCCTTCGGAACTTCGCCGTCGAACTTCGAAAGCTCCGGAGCTTCCTTGCCTCCTAACGGAGAGGGCCAAGGTTCAACTTTTAATTAGTTCCGCGTTAATTAAAAATCGGATCGTCTTGAATTTTCTATCACGGTCAGAAGCGAGGACGAGATCGGCGAGTCTCACTTTTTTGATTTTTTTTTCTTTTTGTTCAAAATACAATCTATTTTTCCATTTTTAACACTGTCGTGAAAAAAATTAAAATCTGCGATTGTGCGCGCTCGCGGATGGAACTTAATTTGCCGTTTACGGAACCGCATAATCAGACACGTGAGACTAATACATCGACGAGAAAGGCCGATGATTTCAAGAAACGTCAAGACCTACCGCAATTGTGTTTCATAAGATCGTAAAACGCTGTCATTAGGCGCGAGTGCGGTTTACCAGTGCTGTTTTGCGGTTAGCCCTCCTTTTCTCGTCTTCTTATTTTTTTTTTTTTTTTTTTTTTTTTTTCTGCGTGCGTGCGGTTTATTCCAGCAACGAGGGATTCGTTTATGCCTCCCTCTCTCGTCTTGCGGTTTTGCCGCGAAGTCGTCGCCCATTTTAACGATTCTTCCACGTTTGCGCGTACATCGTGACGAACTTCCGCTATCACAATGATAATAGAACAATATTGGTCGTTTCGATAGTCTAAAAAGTTTTGAATTTATTTATTTCTCGAATTCGGAGGAATTTTACTTTGCTACATTCGCGAAATTAATATTTTGTTTATTATGACTCCGCGTCAATGTTAGCTCGATTCGGGTCTGTGTTTCTCGTCGTTCGCGATCGTCTTAATGCGAGAGCTTAGCCTCTGCTTTTGTACGCGATATCTGCCGGCGCGGGGAATTTTGCCGCGTCACGGTCTGATGACGCCCGGGTACATTATTTCTGTCGCGTCACGTCAAGGAGTCGCGCGGCTGCCACGCTGCAGCCATCACGAAAATGTGACGTGCAATCCGGAGACCGCGGAACGAGAAATATCAATTGAATTGTTACGATTTGCAAATCACAGTTTAAATAACAATAACCAAAAGAGTAACTGTTATATGTATATATATAAAAGATACGGGAGATGTGAGTTTCTAATTCTGTCTCTCGCGAAGGGCATCGCAATCGTTGCTAACGATCTTACGTCCTGATGGAACGCAAGAGAGAGAGAGAGAGAGGGATGAGCCGCAGATCGCTCGTCCGGCTTGCTCGAGTGTCGATTCCTTTTTCTGATAGGCGCCTCTTTCGGCTTCTTACGCGCGACTCGGCGCATTTCCATTCGACGTCTGCGAGAGGGAAAGAGAGATCACAGAGAGCAAAAAAGAAACGCCCGTCGTTCGTTCCATGGTGAATCAAGTTGTGTGCGGCAGGGGGTCGGTGCCCGACAGTATCGCCCCTAAAGCATCGCCTCCATAACGCCGGCACGGCCCGATATCTTCAAGAAAAGAGACCCCGGTTCATGGGGTCCGCGCAGAGAGACAAGACTGCGGGCAGGTGCGAGCGGAGAGAACGCGCGGCGAAGGAATCATCAATAACCATTAGAGCCTCGCGCGCAATTATATCCACATTTGTTAAGCCGTGCCGGCGCGGCGTAAAAATAGTCGTCGTCGTCGACGAAGAGAATCTCTCGCCACCCCTCTCGCCTGCAAAACGAATCACGCCGTTTGAGAAAGTCCCGCGGTCGTCGCGCGTATTATCGGGCCGCAACATATTAATACAAATCGGATATCGAACGTTGCGGACGCCGCGTTGTGGCTATTAGTCAGATTTGCCTCGTGGGAAGGACGTGTGTGAATGCTGAGCGCGCGTCGCGGAATGAAAATTGATGACGGACGGATATAATCCCAGGCGGAAGTGAAACTTGTCGCTTTTTTTTTTTTTTTTTTTTTTTTTTTTTTTTTCAGAAGAACACAGTTTCGCCGAACATCTTTCTCTCGATCACTTATTTTTCGATCCGCGACATTTATTTATATATAAAGCAGCCTCGTAAAACGTCGAGGAAGCAACGACGGAGTTTCTTAACCGCGTTCGTCGCGTTTCTCTCTACCCTGTAACGAGCAATAAACGCTCGCGCGTCGTCCCTGCCTCTCGCTGCTCTCGGCCGAGTTATGCGTCGCCCCGATAACGAACGTTCGTCCCACGAATATCAAAGATCTTTCTTCTGATTCTCTCGTCTCTCTTCTCTCGCTCGCTCTCGCATTTCCGATCCTACCTGCGCGGTTCGATCCTCTCGGAGACTCGCGCGTCCGGCAGCAATGGACGGGGACTCCCGTCCCGGCATCGAGTGGATTTTTTGGTGCGCGGACGATCCTGGGAATGGTGGTGCATCGTTAATAAAGAATATGCCATGGGCGCACGCATGCCATTGGCGCTCGCGAGCATCTCGTTATTCGATATTAATAACGAGCGGAGCTCAGCGGAACGGAGAAGCGCGTTCTCGGCCACTCTCTTCTCTCTCTCTCTCTCTCTCTCTCTCTCTCTCTCTTTCTTTTTCTCTTTTACTCGGTAGATTCGAATCGTTATAATGATCCCCGCTCGCTACCGGTTAAAACATTCCTCGTCCTCGGTGCGTGACGAGAAAGGAGGGTAGTGCGGGTTTCCGAGTCGGGTACCTCGATGCTGCTGCTGATGCTGTTGTTGGCGCAGTCATTTCGTACTTCTAATCACGTGCCACTCCGCCCGAGTTATAAATGACTTCGCGCTTTCATCTCGTGCTCCGTCTTACCTCGTCTCGCGCCATTTGCCCCTGCTTTTTTGCCATTGTTATTATTTCGATCCCTTTCCCTTCGTGCGCGCGCGCGCGCTTGTAAAATTGTACAACCGATGACAAGGAAGATAAATATCCGCCGCAGGGACGGAAAAAAATTTTGCCGTCTTCTTCGTCTTCTTCTTTTTACGCTGCGGTTTCTTTTCTCTCTCTTTCTCTCTCTTTCTCTCTCTCTCTCTCTCTCTCTCTCTATCTCTCTATCTCTCTATCTCTCTCTCTCTCGCTCTCTTTCTCTCTCGCTCTCGAAGTTGCCAATTCGCGCGTGTGCCGCATGCTCGGTTAACGGTGATAGCCGCGCCGATAAGACCGCGCGGTAGATCAGCTAGAAAGATAGCTAACGTGAGGAGAAAGGTGTAAATCACAACTGTACCGCACCGAGCCTATCCGATTGTACGGCCATCCGTCAGCTGCCGTAGATAAAACGCGTTTTCTTTGTCGTGGCGGATCTTAACGGTCTCCTTATCACGGACCGTCGTCGGCCGTCTAATTATCAAGCCTGTTCTTAATTCGCGGGGATAACGACGATGCCCGGCGTGACGCCTAATTGGCTCGCTGACGCGCTCTGATACGGGATGTCCGCCGTTTGCATACGCCGGTGAAATATTACCGGCGCGAGATGACGAGCGAGCGTTTCTCTTCTTTTCTCGTCGTCCATAAAGAGGCATACTCTCTTTCGCGGTCACGGTTCACGTGATCGCCCCGGCGTTCGCTGCGCGAGCGACGACGCGAGCGCAGCGCAGCGCGGATCAGGATCGAGCGAGTGTTGATTCGTACACGCGCGCGCGCGCGCGTAGATCCTGGTAAGCGCGCGAGAGAGGTGCACGGGTCACATTCCACGGGGCATTATTTCCTCGCTCACATCGAAGACCAACAAAAGGCAGCTCCTCTCAAAAGGCACCCCCGTCCGTCCTCTCCTCCTCCTCCTCCTCCTCCTTCTTCTCTCTCATCGTCTTCTCGCGCCGTCTTTTCTCTGCCTTCCTCCGCTTCTCTTCAACCTCTGCTCCTCGCGTTCCCGGACGCGGCGGCCTTCATTAATAGTATTCACCGGAGAAGATTCCTGACTTGATCGCGCCGGAGCGCGCGCGTTATGCCTCTCGGACGCGAGAGACGATCTTCCTCCCCCCGTGCCGCACTTTCACCGCCGTCGGATTCTCCAGGTAGCATATTTGAAGTTTCTAACGAACTTCGGGATGATACATGGCGGGCGGGAATTGGCTTTCTCGTCGGCTGGCAATCTTCGAAATTTCTCAAAATTCGATTTACCCTTTTTTTCCATCACGTCAAAAGCTCGCAGCTTTTTGTTTTTCTTTTTTTACTTATCTCGAAAACAGATCCTAAAAATTCTATATTGTCGCGCAAAGGCTAATGATTACTCCAATAATTAAATTTCATGATTTACGACGTGAGTTACGTGCACGCGTTTTTTTAGAACTTGTATCAAACTTTAAAGCTTGCGATTTTCACTCTCAGAGATCAGAAATTAATTCTTTCGATATGTTTTTTCGTCCGTTTCAGTCTCGTTTTTTCGCGCGTCTCTTCCGAACGCTTCCGGGAAAGATGCGCATCGGCGTCATCGGCAGAGCAAGAGTAAAGATACACCCACCACCGTGTGCTGGTGGTTAGCAGCGGGGGGTCGGCGTGATTTGTGGCCGCACCGCGAAGTCACACAGCGGCTGATATATTTTACGGTCGGTCGTCCTCCGTTTCGTCTTTCCTCATCTCCCGCACGGCGAGAGCGATGCCGCTCTCCTCGTCTCTCGCTCGCTTCGCGCGCCGCTTTGACCCGCGAAGGGCCTCGGCAGCCGACATTGTACCGCGTACACGAGCGGTCAGCCGTCTTTACACGCGGCTACATCGTATTTACATGAAAAAGGAGTCGCCTCCTTTCCGCTCCGCTGCCGACCTCTCCCGGTGAAGCTTGACGAGGCGCCTCGCCTCCCTCTCCCTCTTCCCGCTCGCCCCCGAAGATGCCGTCAGTGTAAACACGGTTCATCATTATCGCCGGGGGAGCCTATATTTCAAAAACTACAGCGCTGGGAGCTCTCTTTATGCTCTCGTCTTTCGGTTCGCTTTGTACGCCCGTATCGGGAAGAAACGCGTCTTCCATTTATCGCTTTACAAGCGCTAACATTGAAGCGGTGCCCAATCTTGCGTCCGTCAATGTTGCACGAATAATATCACATCAAGCGAATATATCACGCGATCCGCTCAGTCCCACGCGCGCCGAGCGAAAAGTAATATACCGAAAATTTTCCGAAGAGGTAATTAATCGGACATTTCGTCGTGAACGACTCGGGCGGGACACAATTAGAAAACTCGCTTGCACGCCAACGTGGAACCGGATGGTACCGAACGGTCGCATTTCCTCGGTCGTATCACGCTCGTCGATTATCGTTATCGCGCGTGCACCTCTTGCCCGGACTCTGCCGCTTCTTTTTCTCTTCTCCCATCCCCGTGTCTCTTCGTTCCTATCAAGACGCGCGTACGAAAGAATTTAGATGCGCCCCGAGTATTATCGGGATATCCACGACGAGATAGCCAGAGGAAGGGGGAGGGGGGGGAACAGTGTTGGAAAGACAGGTTGGTCGCTGCGGGGGTCTACCGCGAAGAACGCATGCAAGCGTGAGGAACGAGAAGGGCGAAGGAGGAAAGTGAAGGAAGAGGAGAATAAGACGACCCCGCGTGCTATATCTGTATAGTGTCGCACCAACACCGCAACAAAACACGCGTGTACGTACGTGTCATGTGCGCGCGCGCGCGAGAGAGAGAGAAAAAAAGAGTATGCACTTGCGTTTTTGCCTCGGTTGCTTTTTAATGCTTTTATGCCCACCGCGAAGGAGCTATCGGGGATCTCGCGTCGTAAGTCTGGAACTTTATGTTTGCGCCGGCTAACCTTCCTCCTTTACCACCCCGTCTTAACTTACGATTCCCCGGCATGCCCGTAGCATGCTCTCTTGCGCGCGCTCTCTCTCTCTCTCTCTCTCTCTCTCTTTCCCGGTTGGCTTGCTTGAGACGTCTTACGTCGTCGTTCCCTTAAAGTTCTCGTTGTCCTCTCCCTTCACCCTCGTCGTCGTCGTTCTCATCGTCGTTCTTGTTGTTGTTGTCGTCGTTGTTGGTGCGCGCGGTGACTCCGGCGCGGTATACGTACTACACATACGGTGCCTTATCCGCCACTTTTCTTTTCTCTTTCTCTCTCTTTGGCAACGAAATTTTCTTCGGTGCATAAATTGTTCACTCTCTCTCTCTCTCTTTCTCTCGCGACCGCGTGTGTGCGCTGAAACTGCTTTTACCTCTCGCGCGCGGAGATGCGCCTTAAAAAGCATCTTCACGATTGACGAGCGTCCGCGCGCTGGAGTTTCGAAACGCGCGTTTTCTCGCGGATTAAAATTATCTTAGAGTTGTATGAAACTTTCTGTTAAACATATCCACGCTAAGTAACACGCGATTTCCGTAATAACGAACCGGTTAATTCGACGCGCACAAAGAACGCGCGTTTTCTGAGAAAGTGTTATTGATAAAGAAATTTATTTCGCAATAATTCGTGCGAGTTCGTACACGTAATGTGAGAGGGTAGAGAGTTAAAATCCAGTTTGTATTCGCGCTTCGCTGGCGACCCGTAGATATCGATATGTCGAGAGGAGCGAGAGAGAGGAGAGGCAAGCTTACAGTACACCCTCAGCCATCCTCGAAGCCACTAATGTATGTAATTGATCTATTGTGCGATGCATTAGCCCTACGGGCACCAGATAGGTTATAGCATTGCCAAGGGTGAAGGCGCGGATGCTGGAAGCGGATGAGGAGTGGAAGGAACTTGATGGAAAACGGAGAAGAGAAAGAGAGAGAGAGAGAAAGAGAGCGCACGCGAGAGGGAGAAATCCGTGAATGGGAAACGGATTTCAGCAGCTTCTCTTATTAGTTCTTTGCGTCATTAGATTAGGCTAATGCACTCCGGTCTCTCCGCCGCCTCCTCCGTCTACCCGCGCTTTACACACCTATCGGCGGTTTCTCTTCCGCTCGCCCCATTCGGCGGTGCGTGCTCGACGTGCTCATTGTCATCCGGGCTCCTCTCGTTTCATTTCCCGCGCTGAGTGGATTTTATCGTGTCGCGCTTCCACTTTAAACGAATCTTATTTATCAGCGCGATAGCGCTGAGAAAACAAATGGGACACTACGCTTTTTATATATTGAATCGGTGGTAGAGGAAGAAGCGCGCTCGTACTGACGAACGCGCTCCGCGTTCTATACCTGTTCGAGTTTCGCTTCGTTGACGCCCCTAATTCGCGCCGGTGCATCGAAGCGTCGAATTTGAGGTTTCACGACTTTCAGCCTCGTCAAACTCGGACTGTGCGTTAAACCAACGCATCCGCTGACATAATTGAACGAAACAAAAAGAAGACTGTTTCTCCTTATTAAATTCTGCGCGAACTCATGCGGTCAGCGACACAATAGCGCGCGCCACCGCCGTCGCCGCCGATTTCGAAAGGCGCGCGCAGTACGGCTTGTCGACACGTCATCTCGCATGACTCAAAGCAACCCTCCTTGACTCTTATTCCTCGAGGGGTTATGAGTCCGACGTAACAGTTTATGCGGTCTACCGCAGCCGAGCTATTGACATATTTTGACTTCGTCGCTTATCCTCAGAAGTACGTCCGCTCCCTTCTCTCCCAGTTTCTCTTCCGCGCCGATATTCGTTCGTTATATTGCGGTTACGTCGCGCACGATGTGCCCTTCGCAAATTATCTATGCGGATTTCCGTGCGCCCGGAGAGTCCACACATGCGCGCGCGCACACGTGGACTCTCACTCACGATGGAGAAGCCGGTAAAGAAGCGAAGAAGGAGATGGACTTGGCAACAAGCAGAAAATAAAAGAACGCGAGGATAACAGATGGATGTAATTGGAGGAGGATGCCGGGAATTACGCGATTGCCGCAAGACGAACGAGCGATCCCGAGATATCGCGATGGCTTCGAATGTTCCTCCCGGTCGAACGAAGAGCCTTAAACCCGAAGAAACTCTTCCCTTTCTGCGAACCCTCCTCTCGCGTCTCTTCTTCAATATTCTTCGATGTATACTCGTCGTTAGGACGAAGGATCTCGACCGCACCAAGCGCATCACCCGTCGTGTGACTAATCGCCTCCGCGTAACCAACCGGATTGTCTAATTATCCAGTCCGGGCCGACTACTATCTCGATCTCGATTCTCCCTCGAGAATCGACCCTTTCGCGATACTGCGAGCTCGTATTGTGAAACGGAAATTACGTATCGGTGCGGATTTAACGAGGCAATATCGTCGTCGGTATGCAAAAGTACAGAAGTTTGAGAAATTTTTTTTTTTTTTTTTTTTTATCGTGGCAGCTGCATTTGAACGCTGAAAAACCGGAAACGCGAGTTATTTGTTAGTGCACGGCGGAGAGAAACTCGGTGAGCGCCCGGTTCGAGAGAAAACTATTATCTCGAGTTGATTATGATTGCATGACTATGAAATTGCTCGCTTGCGAGGCGGAGGTGGACGAGTCGACGAACGACCGGGAGCAGCGAAATGCGCGCGAAGGTGGAGGCGGCCGGGCTTGCATGACTCCGAGTTTCTCAACAACAATCGTAACTAGCTTTCGGTAGTGGCGCGGAGCTTCTGGGGTGGAACCAGGCGGCGTCTTCCCACGTCAGCGTGACGGACAGACAGCAGCAGCCCCGCAGCGAACTGACAGACAGCGCGACCGGTAGCTCGTATTTTATTCAGTGGCCTGGCGACCGAACAATTACGAGCGTTCCGCGGACTCGTACCGAGACTGTGCACGCATCGGCGCGATGCCCCGACCCGGTCGGTGGTTCGACCGACAGGATGCGAATCCAACCGCCCCGACTTTGCAGGATACTTCGATTGTGTGCGACGGATAATTATCGTCGAACGATTTGCCGGTCTCTTTGGCGAGCAAGAGACGCACGAATCCACCGATGCGCGTCCGCCACCGGCGTTTCCGCGATCTTATTGGGCGTATATATATATATATATATATACGTAAGCACCGTGGCTAATTTGATAGATAATCTCTGGAGCTCCCACGTCGGAACTCCTGCGGCGGACGTCGCTTCCGTGATCGGTTGGTCGGTTTGAGGGAGGTGTGTTTCAAGTTTCATCGTCGAACTATATCCGCGCCGGTGATCGAAGCTCTTCGCGAGAATAGATTCGTCTCTGATTGTCGCACAAGAGCGAGAGACAAAACAAAAAAATTCTAATCGAGATTGTTCGATTCACTCGCGAGGAACGTAACGAATGCGCGAGAATTCTCTTCGCGCTTTTTTCTTCTTTTTAGTTTCGGGCACGACAAAAATGTCATCTCGCGGACTGGCTCTTTTGTTCTCCAAATTAGGATACAGAAGTGGATTCAGAGCTCGCTCGCGTACTTTCCGGCGGCCGTGCGAATCCGAGGGCTCCGTGTCAGCCGGCTCAGTCTTTTTCCGCGAGACACGTCACGGCGGGACAATGGATCCTTTCCGTTTCTCTGGCGACGACGGCGCAACCATCGTCGCGGCCGTGAATGGAAATCCGTTCGGCGACGTTAACGCGAAATTCCTCCATTCAACCGTCGCGGCCCTTTCTCGCACCTTAATAATAAAGAGAGTGTGCAGCTATACTGCAATTACTGCAACTGCCGCGACGAGCAGTAAGTGCGCGCGGACTGTGTGAGTCATGCCGTGTTCGCTCGCGCAAAGACACCTCTCTTTCTCCCTTTTTTTTTTTCAGGCCTCTTCGGGGCTTTGTCGCATCGCATTCTTCTATTTCATTGTCGAGAAAACCAATTTCCTGGTACCTAAATTACGCGCGCTTCCGCGCTCGGGACTCGGGTCGATGGAGAGAGAGAAAGATGAAGGAAGAGAACGATGAGTAGCATAGGAACAAGAGATAGATGGAGGGAGATAGAAGGCGGAGAGTGTGAGAGAGGGGCGGAAAAACCCTGGCGTAATATCACAAGTTTCTACCTTGGGTCTAGCGCGCGAGCCTCAAAGCTGGAACGCTGGAGGCAGAGCGAGAAAGAGAGAAAACGGGAGGATAGACGAGGAGACGAGGAGAGATGGAGAAAGAGGGT
Organism: Pseudomyrmex flavicornis; assembly: GCA_014825475.1. Lineage (NCBI taxonomy): Eukaryota > Metazoa > Arthropoda > Insecta > Hymenoptera > Formicidae > Pseudomyrmex > Pseudomyrmex flavicornis. Next base: position 28,799 of record QVNW01001358.1, on the reverse strand, counting down.
AGATGGAGAGAGCGAGCGAGCAAAAACGTTAATTTGAAAACGTCACAGTTTAATTTAAAATTACGTAAGTAGGGGGCTGTTCTCTCTCCCTCTTGTCTCTCTCTCCCCCTCGTCCGTCCTCGTTTTCTACGCCCGCTCGTTCCTCGCTCGTTTCCCTCTTCCTCGTCTACGCGCTCTCCGGCTCTCTCACGAGCGAGCCCTGCCGTTTCTCTTCACCTCGCTGTACGGCAGCCACGGCATTCTTGCGATCGTGGTAATAATAGACGCGAAGTTTCGCCCGCGCGATTTCACCTTCTCTCTTCTCTCTCTCTCTCTCTCTCTCGTACCACCTTCGTCTACTGCCGCCTGCAATTATTCAGAGAACGAGCGGAATTCCCTTTCTCGCGGGCGCGTGATCAGCGAAAACCTCGAGGGATGAGGGAGAGAAAATCTTGCTGAATTCGAACTTTCGTTTGTGTTCGCGCTAACTCGCGAGATTATGGAAAATTCCTATCTTCGGTCGTTTCGGGAGAAACGATCTGTTTAATCATCGAATGTAACCGGCACGACGAGAGTCGATGACAGATACTTTAATATCGCGCGTGACAGTTTATTTAAACTGGTTTATTTAAACTAGTTTATTTAAAAATTCCCCAAGAAGAACTTCATATATGTATAATGGAAATGGCTAGTGTTAAATATACGGCTGAGATATTGATATTTTCGATATTGCCGTCATCAATTTCTCAAGAGTCGTGAAAGGGGTCAAATGCTAATCGCCGCCACGGAATTTCTTCTCCACGTTCTATCCGCTCGCATTTTCCATCGGTCGGAATTCCCTGAGCTCTCTTGGGCGATCGAAGCGTGTCGAATCGAATTTGCCTTGCGTCGTGTTTGATGACAGTTGAGCTTTTGAAATGGTCGGGTTGCTATATCAGGAAACTGCTCATTAATTTTCCGATACAGAAAGACGTGTTGCACGCGTGCAATATCCACGAGAATGGACGCGCGTGTATATGCCGAGGCAGGTGAGAGAGAGAGAGAGAAAGAGAGAGAGAGAGAGCGCCGCCTTATTTCTACTATGATTTTATCGACGTTCAAATGGCGACGGAGAAAAGCGTTCTCCGTCGCAGCTGTCTTTTAATTCTGTGGGCCGCGACTTGGACTTGAATTGCTCATTGAGTCAGCGTTTCAGAAAATTAATAGCTTATGTGTTTGAGTTATCTCTTTGAATTATCATACATCTTCGATGTAGGCTTGATTAACGGGAATGAGGAAAAAATTAGAGTTTACACAATATTTGACACTTCTCCACAGATAAGCTAGTGAATTAAATATTGCCTCAAACGCTGATATAATATGCGCAATTAAAATGTTAATGTGGTAACATTCAGAAATTTGTTTATTCCGAAGTTTCATTCCCGACGCTATTCGAAATTCATGAATAATCCGGTAACGGATCCTCCGTCCGGGATGCTCTCTCTTCCTCTCTCTTTCTCTCTCTCTCTCTTTCTCTCTCTTTCTCTGTCATCCTGTCCTCTTCGTAAGAGGCGGATAACTTCGGCCGTACAGATGGAATGTCGAGGATCGCGATAGGGATATCCACCGCGCCGCAGAACTTGATACCAAGGGCCCGAACAAGCCGGCCCGACATCTCGCGAATTTGCCGAAGTACAGCGGCTCCTTTTTTCTCTCTCTCTCTCTCTCTTTCTTTCTCTCCCCCTTTTCTCGACTTCTCTCCCGCCCTCTCGGACTCGGTTTAGTCGCCCGTATCCCGCGGCTTCGCTCAAGGAGGCACTCGTAAAACTTCCCGGCTCCATCAAGAGATCGCACGCGGACCTCTTCGCGCGCACCGACAAAGAGACATATACATACATATATACGAGAGTCGAGAGAGGTGTATCGGTGTCCTTGACCTCCGCGTGCTCGCGTTGGAATCGCGTGGAAGATGCCACACGTCTGTGCGTACTTCCATGATCGTCGTTCATCTCTCCCTCTCTCTCAAATGTCTTTCTTTTGACACCTTGGTTACTTGTCACGAGCGCGCGTTTCTCTAATTTATTCGTCGCGCGTCATGCGCGCGCGTATTTTCGCGAAACAAGGCGCGAAAAGCAACGGAGAATTCTCACGTGAAAATGACGGGAATAGTTTTGCTCCCTCTTTCTGATGAATGTTACGTTGATACGATGTTATCTCGACACGAGTCGTGCCCGCGTCTTATTAATCAGCAAACATGTGATTAATAGCGTATTTATTATTCCGCAGATAACAATGCTCATGGTTGAGAGATAAATATCAGAGAGTATTATGTTTTACGTGATGACACCGCGCGCGCGCAGAGCGGAAACGCGCTGATATTTGTAATAGTCTATTATTAATCGTTGCGGAAATTTTTCCTTCGTATACACGCGATAGTCGGTGCCCTGCAAAGCGAGAGATAAGCGCGAAGCGCTTAAACGTGAAATAAATTATTTACCGCGTGCTCTCATATTTTTTCCAAGTTTTTGTTTATCTATGCATCGCCTATTATAATCCCCAATTTTCTTTCTTGTTTCAGGTGAGTATCGCGTTCGAGAGGACGGGCTCAGAAAGTATTATATCTCTTGCGTAAGTTAGTATCATAAGACGTAATGTAGTAGCATCTCGTAGAATACACGCATAAAGCAACGTCTTTACCGAAAAAAAAACTCGCGTGACACGGCGAGATGCTACCAAGTGCGAGTTTTTATTCCGACTTCTTGCGAAGACGAATTTTTTTACTTAGAAAAATATCTTGGAGACTAAAGAGGAATAATAAAACGTCTTTTGAGGCACTTTTGTCATGTAAATGTTTATAACAATCAGCTGGCGCGAATTTGAAAATAATTCGGAATCTTTCGAGCAGTCCAGAAAAAATTCGCACGAATAGAAATAACGAAGGTTTTTGGAAACACGCAAAGTATCTCGCTAACGTTAAACGATACGTCACTATATACGTGAGTAAGAATTTCAGCTTGTCCGACTCATCTGTTCGTCGTGGTTCGGTCGAGTATTCGACCATCACGTTCTCCAGTCCATTCGCGCGTTTATCCGACGGTTAAGCCAGCCGGAAGTGAGTTTCTGGTCAGTCAGGATTCATCCTCACCGTCGAGTGCTTCCTGTCGGCTCGCGGCCGATCGCGAGCAAGCTGACCGGAAGTTCTTCCGGAGCGCAAATAACGCGATCGATCGTCGCGTTCTTCTTCTTCCTTTGCCGTTTTCTCCTTTTGACGGACGCGCCGACGACGACGTCACGCTTTGCTCGCCCGTTGCTCTAATAGGGAGGGAAACGGACCGGAGGGGAAATCCTGCGAGGCGTGTGTTGTAGGGTGTGTTGCCGCGCACAACACGTTGTTACGTTTGTTTCCAACAAAGGGGTGAGAATAAACACACTCGTGTGCCGAATAATACAAAGGTGGAGGAGGGGTTCGTACGGGGGGGAGGGGTGCGCTTTTCCGTCGGAAGTGACGTCCCTCTCTCGCGCCGTCACGGTGGGGAGACCACGGCACCGATTATGCCTTGTGTGTGTCCTTCCTTCAACAAAACTGTAGGAACACGATACGGCAACCACCCTCTCCGCGATCATCCCTTCCGCTTTTGGTACGCGCCCGATTCGTTTTTAGCATTCATCGCAATGGGTTGTAATTTGCCGTATAGAATCCGGATTATCCGGAGTCAGGGTGTTTCGGTGAAATGTGCGGATTCAACAACACAAGAATGACCCTTTCGCGCGAATAAATGACGCTTGAAAAATAAATTTCGAACACACGCTCGAAATTAAATGACGCGTTTCTCGATTTCAAAAATATTTTCGTTCGTTCATTAATCATATTTACGTCCCGGATTTTAATACAAAAGCGCACGACGATATAATATCGCACCTACGTGCGTTTGCGTCACGAGTTTGGTCGGCGGCGTAACAGACCGCGGAAAAGAAATAGAATAGCGAATTGTACGCACATGTGACATTCGTCTTGGAACACGCGAGAGCGTTCAGTTATTCGGAACGTATACACAGCCGGTCGAAAATCACACACGAATTTCGCCGGCACGATGCACCGGAAAACGCGATCGGTGCAGATAGCATCGGAGCGCGGCGGCAGTGAACCGCCGCGGCGATTCTCGCGCGTGGAAACGCAATATTCCGCGTTGGTTAACGTCGTTGCGCGGCCGCGGCATCGCGGAATCGTACAATGATCGTTTAATCGGGCGTGCGTCGAACAATTGGTGCGTCGCTCGCGCACCCCCGCCCCGCCTCGTCTCGTCCCAACAACTCCGCATCGCTTCGCGCCGCTTTGGCGTCCGCTCGTCTTCCGCAGAGACAAATAGCGCGAAACGGTCCGGCGAGCATTTGATTGCCCGTGCTGTTGCGTGCGTGCACATGATGCGTATCCGCAATACGCACTCTGCTCGCGCGCGTATCGTCAGGAAATGCGAAATCGGGGAATCGCGCGTCGTACGCGCCGTTACGCTCGTCGACCGTTTCGCGTGTGTGTTTGGGAACTTACGGCGCTCGGGAGATCGATCTTTCCGCGTGGCGAAATGGAGATACACGGCGTGTATATACGCAGTCTACAGGGAAGAGAACATCTGATCGATTGGATTTAAATCGATTAGAACGTTCTCGCAATTCGTAATCAGCGATTACGACGCTTTCGTGTAATTATTGTTACAATTTACATATCTGCGTACATACCGTTGCGGATTAGGAAATAGAATCACACGAGCTACCGAGAGCTCATCTGTGTCGCGACAAGATTTACCTTAGATATTCCCACACTTCGGGAGAATTATTGTCTCGCGAATAGAACTTCCAGTCGTCGTCGAATATTAATGTTTCCGGTCGACTTGACTCGTGCACGTCTATATGAACAATTCCCCTGAATTTCGCGGTCTCTGAATTCGCGGGGTAGTTTCCTCCCGCTAAATACCAACATCGGGAATACAAACGTGACGTTGCCGGCACGCTTCAGCTGTGCTCGGATACCGCGGAAACTACGACTACGACGATGATTCAGAGATATTTATGGAGTGCGGAGAGTTGGCGCGCGCGAGTAGAATTACACGATGTCGACGATGATATAACGCGCGCGCGCGCGCGCACGTTCTTTTTTTCGCGAGAAATCTCTCGTCGAGGATCGCGCGAGAAGCGATTCGACGTGACCTCTCACGCTCCCGGAGGATTGAAAACGCGAGAATCGGAAAAATTCCCGTCGGGAGAGCTCGCGCTCTTTTCTTTTCGGCGTTGCCTACCCGGCTCGATCGAATAAATCTCTTCGGAGTTACGGTTCAACGTCCGCAGGTATCCGCCAACGCCGGCCCCGTCGTGGAATGTTCCTGTACGTAAAGCGACTGCGGAGGAACTCCAATAACTTTGGACTAAATTCCTCTCGGGCGTCGTTGTCGTCGTCGTCGTCGTCGGTACGCCGAGATGCGGGGTCTCGCGGCGGATTCGATTCTGGAAATCGATCTCCGTGGCGTGTGACGCAACTCCCGCGCTGCAAGATTAATTTTGCGCGATAACAATGTAGTCGCGATATCTCGGTTAGTTAATAACCCAATGCTGATGTTTGCGAGTGCGATTTTTCCATTGCGTATTTTCAACAGACTCGATGCTTCGACTTGCGAAAAACTTGTGGATGTTGTGCGATAGAGATTTCCCGAATAAACGAGCGGGAGAATATTAGCAGCGACCGACTGTCGGTCTCGCGTCACTTTGACACGCTCGAAACACCGTAACTACCGCGATACGACGCGATGTCCTCGGGGCACGCGCTCCATCCAACTGAATATAAAGCAGGGAAACGAAATTACGCTAATGATCCTTCAGGTAGAACGTCATGAGTCAAGACGAATAAATTACAATTATATAATTTTATCTCTTTCCGCGGGATGTCGTGAGCGAGACGAATAAATCACGATTACGCAAATTATCATCGCCGCTATCGTCGGTACGCGCGCGGACTATACGCCGTACATCCGTCACGGGTATCAGTCTCGGCCGAGAGAGCCCGCAGGTCGTTCTCGTGATATCGAATAATTTTACAGCCGCTGCGTGCCCCGGGATGTAAAGGAGTTACCGCTTCGGGAAAGTCTTCTTGGATTGAAAGTCACGGGGGGAAGTCATCGCGCGTTATTCGTTCTGGCACGAAACTCGACGATTAGGGAGGACGGATTGTAATCCGTACACCGTCCTCGTCGTCGTTGTCAGGATCCGAGACCACTGACTTCCTTTATCGACATTTTGATACAAAATGGCTGCGCCCCGCGGGGCGCCTCCGCGTAATCTCTCTCGATTCAAATTAACACACGCAGAGCGCCCCGGGGGGCCGTGGCCGCGGGGAGCTTACGCGCCGCGATACGGAGAAGATAATATCGCCGTACATCCGTAGATCCTCTTTTGTCTTCTCCTTTTTGGAGAACGCGCGATCGGTCCGCTCTTTTCTTCTCTTCGTTAACGATCGCGCGGTAAAGAGGCGAGTGACAGGCGCCACGCCGGCTTTGACAAATCGCTCCCGCGATCCGCGTCGCTCGATACACGCTTAAACGCTGCACCGTGAAAACTCGACCTGTCCGCTTTTCTATCGTGCGCGTTTCACGCGGAGTAAAGGGACACTCTCTCTAGTTCGCGCTGTCGCGAAAAAATTAACGAGATGAATTAAATTATACGGATACAATTTTGTATTTTGTATTTTTACTTTCTTATCGCTTCTTCTTTTATTAAAATACACGACGAAAGAAAAAACGCTAAACACGGGATATTAAATATATTTATACATTGCGCATTTTTCGTAGCGCGCACAAGCGAGCCATGTATTTTGTATATACATATTGCACCTGCGATTCTCCCGCGTGTACTCGATAGCACGCGAGTGATAGATCGTTGGCGGGAAGTTGTTCGGGACAAAGCACCTCGTCACAGTGACTCGGCCGGTTTCGATAAGCAAGTTTCTTCCGTCCGACTCCGCGATCTGATTCACTCGATAAAGGAGTTCGGATGAATTGATTGCGACTGGTCGGACACCCGGTAACCTGCTATCGATTAATTTTCAATGCCGGACGCCACTGCGGAACGATTCGTTTCTTGTCACACGCCATGCAATTCGGTTAACTGATTTCCTTGGTGTTTTCTCGGGACAACAACACAGAGACGCGTTATGAGATTCGCTCGCGAATTTATTTACATTTCGCGAGATTTAAGGATTTTCGTGTGTAGAGGAGTTAAAAGTCCCGCTAAAACAGATACTATTGCCCGGTTGGCAAAGAAACGCGCGAGAGACGTAGGAGAGAGCTATTTTACATTTAGCGCGCGAGATAACCGACCGGCTTGATATCTGTTTAATTATCTAAATTGTATTGCCTCTTATCCGTGACGCGATAACTCGTGCTTGCTGCTGCTGTGCCAGGTTTGTTGTTTCCGAAGGCAGGCACGGAGCGTGTTCTTCCCACACACAAAAAAAAAAAAAAAAAAAAAAAAAAAAAAAAAAAAAAAAAAAAAAAAAAAGAGAAAACGAGAGAACGGTTTTCTTACCGGGAAAAGAAAGTAACCAGACGACGACGACGTCTCTTGCGCGTTCTCGAGCTTCTTCCTGCTGCAATTCGATTTGCCGGTTCGTCGTATATACGGCGAATTTATTTTCTCTGTTCGCGCAAGGACGCGGGTTTTAACTATATATTTAAGTACGTTGTGTTATAAAAATATAAGAAACGTCTTTTGTCAGAGCGTTTTCTGTAAAATAATCTTCCGATATGTTTCTCTTCTCTTCTTCGTGTTTTCTTCGAGTTTTTTTTGCTTTTAAATTACCACGTTAATATCTTGTTCGGTGCTTCTTTCTCTCTTCTTTCTTAAGTCTTAATAGAGTGCTTTGTTTCTCTCGCCGATGAAATCTACTTTTCGAAAATAGAATCTCGGTCGAGCGCAATGCACGCGCGCGCGCACGTTGATAAAAGATTTTCCCAGTTCTATGTAGCTACTTCACGGTGGAATGAGCAGATTTGCAATAAGAATGTCGAGGTATAAAACTGTCAATAAGCGCGCTGACCCCAAACGTAATTTCTCCCGCTTGCAGCAGCGGTTACGCGGGAAGTCGAATGAGATTGGAGCGGCGTGGGGAAAGGAGGAAATAGAAGCAGGTTTTGGGAAAGTAGGAGAAAACAGACGAGAGACGTGGCACGCAGAAGAACGAAAGAGGTGGCGAGAGAAGTGCGCGAGGAACGGGGGAAGGGAGAAGGATGGGAAACGAATCGGGAAATAGAGGAAACGAGAGAAATCGAAGAGAGAAAATAAGAGCACGAGCTGGTTTGCCGCGCGTCGCGAGCCGCAGGGATGAGAGCAAGAACGACGGAGGAAAAGGGACGAAATGGATGTGAGGGAAGAGAGAAGGAGAAGAACACGGGAGTAAGAGAGCGGCGTGATACGCGAGAGCGCCTCTGCCGGGGTTATATGGAAATGTTGGTCAAATATATCATTCCGGCTTGACAGTGCAATTCTCTTATCTGCCTCGCGCCGCCTGCCGCTCTACCCCAAACCATCCGCGCGCTCCAGGGGCGGATGGAAGCGGTGGTGAGCGCGGGAGCTGCCGCTGCCGCTGCTGCTGCTGCTGCTGCTGTTGCTGCTGCTGCTGGTGAACGGGGGAAACGGCGGATCGGGGGCTGAAGCGCCCGATAGAGAATCTGCAAACACGCTATGCCATCCCTTTTCTCCTGCCTCACTTCACCTCTCGGCTCAACCTGCTCTTCCCATCGAACCTTTCCCAACCCCCGTATCGCCGTCCTTCACGTCCTGGCTCGTCCTTCTCCTTCCTCGACCTCCGCCAACGTTCCCGGCTGATCCTCCATACTCGGCTGCGGATCGAGCCGAGATGACGAACTGCCCGGCAAAACAGAGCGGAATGCGAAACTCCGAAAATACGCGGATTAAAGTGTCGGCTTGTTACGACTGCGTGTGTGCGCGCGCGCTTCTCTCAGTCTCTCTTTTCCTCGCTATCCCATTCACTTTTTGAAATTCAATTTTGATCCTTCTTATCTCGTTCTGTTGCTAGAGAAAAAAAAAGATTTGATTTCCGACGATTTAATTCACATAACAGATTCGTTTTTCACAGCGTTAACGAGCGACCGTTAAAGAGCAACATTTTAACGGTTGTCAGTTTAGAAAAACTTTTACTTTCTCCGAGTCAAAATCGTTCTTTCAGCCGATGACTAGGTCGGATATCTCTGACATAACCAGACAGCGACGGGAATAACAAAGCCACAGCCGACGTGTTATTAGTCATCCCTCGCGAAACCGACATCATTACTCTTGCATTCGTTGTCGCTCCCGTGATCGAATCCTCCCCGCGTGCGCGCACGTGATCACCTTACCATCCCCTCGCAATTCCGCAACAGGACGAGAGACGCGCGCGTATCGGGAAGCTGCGTATCGAGTCCATTGCTTGAGTGAGTGGACGTCGTATGTAATACACACAATATACGTACGGTTGCACGCGCGCGTGTGTGCGTACGCGCGCGCAACTTATATATACGCAAGTGTTGCAACACGCACGCGAGGACCCGTGAAGGGAGGGACGCACGGACATTTCGCTACTGATGTATCGCCGACACTTCATCTCTTCACGGGTAAACACGAAAAATCGTCGACTCGGCCGGCGTCGATAAGGCCCCCAGAGCGGAAAGACCTCGCGAAAGGGACGAGAGAGAAAGAGAGAGCGTCGAACTATTCATCGCGGGGGTTGTAAATTCCGACTCTCTCAGCCGCCTTTCCGCATTTTCACAAGCCGACGGCCCGGGGGGGCGGCCTCAACGTGTGCGCGCGCGTTTTCCGACTCTCTTTTGCATTTGGGAGAGATGCGGAGATCTATGTACGTGCTAACGCGCGAGGAACTCGGTGAGTAAGCCGGGCGCGAGGGAAACGAGCGTGATCGATCACTCGGTTCCCGAAAATTAGTTCTTGAAGTAGCAACGAGTACGGGGATCTACAATGAGCGCCATATATCTCTTAGGAGAGGGGAGAGGAAAATGACATATTGATGTTTACTGAATAATGACTCGCGCGGTATTTAATGAAAAAAATCAGAGTTGGATGTTTATTTAAATAAACTTGTGAAAATCAAAAGACGCTGCTTGTCGCATCGTTTTCGCGTGCGAGATGAATTTCACACGTCTCGCGATTGCCGCGTCAAACATTTGCGGCGTAGCGATTTTTCGCAAAGCGCCGCCGTTGTTGCCGCCGCGCGTAAACTGCGCAGAAATTAGCTTCATCTGCGCTTCGAGCGCGAGCCTCACGAAGACGTCACTTTCGATTTCCTAGGCAATTATCTTCGAGAAATACTCTATGACAGTCCTGTTACCTTGGAGCTTGATAGATAGCGCAAATAAACATCTCACGGCTAAATCAGAAGCCAACGCCGCGTGCACCTGAGATGGCTAACGGCAACCTCGGTCAAGAATAGAAGTGTCTATTATTGCATGCCCGAGACACAAAGACTAAGGATGAATACGAGATACTCCTCTCTCACCCTTCGTCGCTCGTCATTTCAGTTGTGACTCACGCTCGATAGTTGAGCGATAGTCGTTCGCGAGCGTTATTGCGCGAAACGGCTTCGGCGGGCGGAAGGGGAGGATCGTCCAGAAAAAGAAAGAACAAATCGAGTTGAATATCTTTCTTTGGTAAAACAAAACAAAACAAAACAAAAAATGCCGCGCGCGATTATGCCTTCGTTAGATAAATTATTCTTGTTGCCTTGCGAAATGAGGAAAGAGCAAAGACAATAAGACCGAAAGAATTGTTCGAGCGAGCGCGCCCCGTAGAAAGTAGAGGTAAGATAGGTTTGGGGAAACGTTTTTCAGCGCGAAGAAAGAAAGCGATCACTTTTCCTTATCGGTCGTCTCGGATCTCCTTGCTTGTAGCTCGGCTCACTCTATAATTGCTTCTTTTAACTAAGATTCCCGGATTTAACTTCGGACGCTTTTGTCTCTCTTTATTCGAACTACGGAGGCGGCGAACTTCTTTCGTCGCGCGGAGGCGGCGGTCCGGGTAGTCGGATTTTTAAATTGGTTCTTATAACTTTAAATACAGCAAACCAGCTGCGACTCTCTCTCTCTCTCTCTCTCTCTCTCTTTCTCTCTCTCTTCGAGACTCCTGGACGGAATCAAATCAAAACCGTTTTAAAAGTTTCCTGGCTCTGCCTTATTCCCGCGCGCGGAGCTTCCGCGCGCTGTTGCTCCTTTTCTTCACGGCGATGTTTTTGCGATACTTCCCTACCCACGCTTGTTTTCTCCTCCCAGCTCCGGTCTTTTCCTCTGTCCTCGGCAAAAGGCCGTTCCCTGCATCATAATTTGTCTCGAAGAGTATCGGCGTCGCGGAGATTTTTTCCCTCGCGCTCAGTTTCATTCAAGAGAAAGAGAATATCTTTGATTTTTTGCTGTCTTTTGTGCGGACACATTTCTTACGACTTTCTCTCTCTGTGTGTGTGTGCGTGTGCGTGTGCGTATGTGCGTGTGTGTGTGTTCCGTAGTTTTGTTAATATAACAAAATTTTTTGGACATTTATATTTTCTGAGAATTTTTTTTCACGGTTATCGCAACATTCGCCGATCGATTCCGCAAAATAATCTTCCCACAGTCTCCTCGACAACCTGTTTCGAGGGAGTTTTTCGCGCGCGGAGTACGTGTTCTGCTATCTCTCCCACCAGGATGAATTACCTTCCTACCAATTTCCTCCCGCCAGTTCGAAGCCGATCGAGGTGGAGATGCAATTAGAGGGATGCACTCTCGGTGCATGGTAATTCGGGTCGAGGAGGACCCGAAGGCAGGCGCGCGACAAGAACGAGGAGAAGAGAAACGAGGAGAAAGAGAGAGAGAGAGAGAGAGAGAGAGAGAGAGAGAGAGAGAGAGAAGGAAAGCACGATGTCAGAGGGAACGAAAAACGTGGGACGCGATGTAAGAAAACGGTGAGAGGGAGGAATGAAGCTATCCCGCGCGCCGCCGGAGGAAAGTATATCGGGCCATTATTTTCTGCAGTATTTTAACGTAAAATCCTCCGGATTCCTAGAGCCATCGTATCGATTCCTGCAGGAGAAACCAAGCGGTTGCTCGCTCAAGAAGAGAGAGAGAGAGAGAGAGAGAGAGAGAGAGAGAGGGTGCTCCGGGGACAGGGGGAAGAGGAGAGACGGCAGTAGCTCCGCACGGAGCTTTTCCTGCGATGCAATCTTTGAAAGGAGAGCCGCGTCATTACGCCGTGGCGGTGGTTCACGGACCATTGCCCCACCACCCCTTCGATTCCTTCAACCCTCTCGTTGCTTTTCTTTTCCTTTTTCCTCTCTTTCTCTCTCTCTCTCTCTCTCCTTATCGCTCTCTCGTTCTCTCTTCCGCTCGAGCAACCAGCGCGCTCTCTTGCTTTTCTTATTTCATAGGGGAGAAAGCTTCGCCACCGTATATATATACCCTACCCCAACGGCATACGGCACTCTCGATTCGGAGCCGATCCAATGACACATGACTCAACGTGCGACAACCCCATGCATCACCGGCGGGCGCCGCGTTATCGCCGACACTGAGTTCCCATAACCCCCGTCGGTGAACTCAACCTAAGTTCCATCTCGCCAGACTTTCGCCACTCAGAGCGTGGCGACTGCCAAACAGTTCGTAACCGCCGCAAAGATAGCCTTCTGAGAGTCTGGAGGACTCTCTATTTCTCTTTTTGCACGAGATGAAATGCTCGCTATCGTACGCGATATTTATCTCGCAAAACTCGGTGAGCTCGGCGTGTGAAGTACTCGTTGCGCAATTAATAAATAAACAATGAATAAAAAGTAAAATTATTTCTACTTTAAATACTTAGAATATTTGAGAGTAAAGTTTTGAGAGAAATGATACAAGCGTGGATATATTCGCCGGTCTAATTCGTTCTACCTGACCCGACAAAGAGAACGCGAGTGCCACCCTTTACTTCGATAATGAAGCCACAAAAGAAGTCTCTCTATTTATCTCTTCCGTATATTCTCGCTCCCTCGTCGCTCCCCCGCCCGCGGTTCGCCGCAGCTCGCTTCTTTCCTCTCTCATTACTCTACGCGCCTCTCCTCGGTACACGCTCCTCCGGTTTCTGGGTGGTGCATCTCCGTGGATATCCGCGCTAACAAGGTCCACTTGGGTGGCGCGGCTACGGCTTACCTGGTCGTTTGCTTCGGGTAATATTACCGCGAGACGTTTTGCGAGCCGGCGGAGAAGTTTAGTCGCGGCGACGACGACGGTGGGTGGAACGCGCGGCACTGCCCGACGCGCACGTTCGAAGAAGAAGAGAGGGAGAAAGAGAGGAAAGGGGCAAACCGAGAGACGCTTCGCGCGTTGCGCCTGCACAAAGTTGCTTTACGGCTCGAACTCGTCTTTGAAAAGAGAAAGAAAGAGAGAGAGAGAGTTCTTCTCTCCTGCCACGGCCTCGGCATACCGCGACAAAGATATTGCCGAGTATTAGTAAGTATGCGATGATGGTTTAAGCTTGCGCACGTGCGCTCGCTAGGCGCTACATCGTCGTAACGCTCTTCTTTGTCTCTTTCTCTCCGCGAGAAGAAACGCAGCGAGAGAGAAAGAGAGAGAGTATCCCGGGCGGAGTAACGAGCATGCAAATCGCTGCCACGACCCTATCAGTTATTTTTAATATGTTTGATGGTCGGCGTCGCGCGCGCGAGTTTATTCCTCGATCAGCCGGACCTCCTTGGTGGAAGGCAACACACACACACGTCGCAAAAATTCGTGAAATATCGCTACGCACGGGTAGTCCATTATAGCCGAGTTATTAGGTATTTATTGCGGACATAATTAAACTCATTTCTGATACTGTAAATTCTCCGGTCGTGTATTAGCTCGCTAATGCGCGCATTAAGTATTCGACAGTATTCGAAGCCGGAGCTAACGTTGTCGTACATACATCGCGCGAGCTGTGCGTTTCCTTTAACTTATATTTACGATTAGAAAGTTATATCGCAGTCGTTACGAATAATTGGATACGCCCAAAATTTTTAATTAAATCCCCTACAAATGTGATGCCGCGTGTACGGTAAAAAAAATGTGTTCTTCTCTTTTTTTTTTTTGTTTTTTTTTTTATACGTCGTTAAGCGACAAAGTATCTGATTAAACGTTCCGAGAGAACCACGTCGTAACACTGTTTGTTTTTCCATCCTTCGAATGCAGCGGTCGTAAAGGTTGGGAGGGAAAGGGAAGAGGAGAGCGTTCTTCGGAATGACGACGATCATGAGACCGTAACGAGATCCCAGGCGTGCGATTAGGAATGAGACGTCTCCGACGAGACGTGTACGAAAACGCGCTTCGCTCGCGGATTTACGCGAGTCGTCTATTATCGATTTCCGGAAAGCAACGTCGACGACGGCAAAGCAAGCGAGCAAGTTTCGCGGTTACCCCAGTGACGTCTACCGGAATCAAGGTCAGAGTCGTAAAAGAGAACGACAGCGAAGCGACAAGGGTAAACTGGTGGCCGATCGATGCGACCGTCTGCGAGAAGACGGCGTTCCCGTGGAACTCGCACAGGCCATAAACGCGCGGTAGTGGGCCCCGGGTGCAAGCTGCGGGGTTTATTATCGGGCCGGGCTCCCAATTAAGCGGCAGCAGCAGCTGTGAAAATTAATGGAGCACAGCTTTTAAGATGTAATTGGGCACATTCATAATTCAGGGTTGAAAGAGAGAGAGAAGAGAAGAGTCGGAGGAGTCTCCGACTCTTTCGCGCGAATGTCGGAAGGAGAGAGGACCGATCTTCTTGCGCGAGGATTCGGACACGCCTCTTGTAATTGATACACCAATATATATTCTGAATAAAATCCATAAATAAAATCCAATTGTGAGCACAAGGCGTGCAACTTTGTTGTTGGCGTAACGAGAACGGTGATTAATTTGCCCGCGGCATCTTTTGCGGCATATCCGAGGCGTATTCTTGTAAAGTAACATATTTTGTCGCGAGAGAAGATCGATAATTTCGCCCGTGCGATATTTCGTTATCAACATTCATCGCGAGCGAGTGAAGCTCCGCGGCACGAAAGATCGCAAAAAAAAAGAAAAATAAGTGATACAAAGAGGGGGGGAACGAACGAGGCGAAGAGCAAACGATGAAGAGGGAGGGGAAGGGAGCTCGTTGCTCCCGCGAGGTGGTGATAGCAACGACGTAATAATAGCGAATGACGCGGCATTGTGCGCTCGAAGGGCCAACGTTCGGGGATGGCAGAAGCCGGGGTCGGTCGCCCCTTCAGACGATCGTAAACATTTCGTAAATTTGCTCCACAGGTGTGCCATCGCGGCAACTAAGCCATCCACGACCGGCCGAACTCGCCTATTTACTTTCGCGCAATGTGAACTGTAAACTATCCACACTGCAGAATTTGATAGAATCCTGTTTCGATGCTAGTTGATGAGCGGATTCGAACATATGGAAGAAAGATTACAATCTTTGTACAATAAAATATGACTTGTATTTCTCCTAGTTCTTTTTTTTTCGTCGAACTTTTTCTAGAGACCGAAAATTCGCTGTTTTTTTCTAAACAAACTATTATTTTTTTGCGAGAGTACAATTCAATTGCAAAAACAAAGTGTTACGCGCGTTCTTATCGTCATCAATATTCTAAATAAGAAAACTTTCGCGCAAATCGTAAGGATTAAATATTTCGCTAACATCACTCGCGGCTTTTAACGGTATCTTCCTAAATATGTGCGTCCACGGCTCCTCAATCGCGGACACCCAGATCGCTCAGACTCGCTCTCGGAGAAATTCGAGTAACGACTTCCCACTATCTCATCCAGCAGCGTAATTGCCGAGGCAATCATTAACCGGGATTATCTTCCGACCCTGGAACGTAGAAGCACCGTCTACCCCCCCACGGACGTGTGTTTCGTGCTCCCGTATTCGATTCGGTTATAAGCGGCATGGAGAAGGAGTTACGTGATGGAGGATACGGCGGGTGAGGGAGGAGGCAGAGGTGAAGGAGGTAACCAGCGTTCCGGAAACTGCGCGCGGATGTTTGCTACGTACAACGTCGTACGTAGCAATGGCGGCGGCAACGGTAACCCGCTCCGCGTGGAGTGATGGAGGAGTCTCCGTGCCTGGGATACCGGTTTCCGGTTTGGTTCCTCGCCGATAATCTCGATCCTGAAAACCCACCGCGCGCACCTGCGTCCTGCTTCTCTCTCTCTTTCTCTCTTTCTTCCTTTCTGCGCTATCGCGCGAGTGAATTTTCTACAAGGAAAAAATATGTAAAATCCGCGTGAGTGGCGAGTGCGGCACGTGTGGCCGTTCCGACGCTCGATTTTTCAAAATGAAATTGCCGACGGAAAATGGCCGCCGTCCGATAGGTATGGGATAATTTCATCGAAATTTGATCCGAGAAAGGTTTCAGGAATATCGCGGATCGCGGTTATAAATTTCGCTTCTAAGTGTGCGCTCGCGCGCGTGCGCGGTACGCGATTCGAATATGGATTCTATCAGGGCGACTGCTTATCAATTCGTGGAGTGTTTTTTCATGTTTCACATCGTACGGAATATGGAATTGTCACATCGCAAATATACGGCACCTATTGGCAATATTAAAAGTGTGCATTTCAAGTTTCCGTACTTGTGTGTCGTGTGTGTGTGTTTTAAACGGCAAAAGAGTTTATTTATTTAAATTTCTTTCTCGCGGGGAGCAAAACTTCGCGTGTTGGAAACACACGGAGCACGGAAATATAACGCCAAAGTCGATGTACGACATAACGGGCGCGCGCGAAGAGCCATTCGAGCCTCGTGTGTTCCCTCATGGGCTCTATTAGGAAAGTGTGATGGAGTTTTGCGAGCGCGATTACACCCAAATGAGAATTACCCCTTCGCCATGCGCTTAACATGGCCGCGCGGAATGGAGGGATGAGTGAGTTCGACCCTTTCACAGTTAACCCCCGCCGTTATGCGCTCGCCTATATGTCCGTCCGGTGCGTGTTACGTGTGAGTAATTCCGCGTCCTCGGCGATGCACGGTAAAGAGGGACGATGGACAGAAAATTGCTTTATGCTCCCGCTTCTAATGTGTCGGAATGGCGCAGTTGCGTCGATGGCGAGCCGCGTCGCGATTCTTTGCGACTGTGTGTGTATTATATTCGCTTTTGCGAACTTGTTTTTCACCAGAGAAGATAATTAAAAATCAAAATAATTGTTTTGATCAGACTAGATAGAAATTATGTTGCACGTGGACGCCGATATGTTGCGCAATATTTCTAATTATCGTATTGTCGGAATTTCTTCTTCCTTTTATTGAAGAAACCATTTCCGTCGGACAACAATCGTCTTCCCTCCCGAATCTGGAAGGCTTTGGCTCGCATATTGGCGCGTTCCGTCGTATCTTATGCCGCAGCTTTTGTCGCACACAGGCAACCACGTCACTACGACTAAATTGGCGAGCGAGAGAGAGAGAGAGAGAGAGAGAGAGAGAGAGAGAGAGAGAGAGAGAGAGAAGAGCGAACAAGGAGAAATCTTGGAATCGCGGGAGTTGGCGGGGTGCGTAGGAGGGTGGACCGGCGCGTTATTTAGCGACAATGTGTCGCGCATAGAAACGGCCTTAAAGCAGCCAATAAACGCCGTTACGCGGCCGTCCCACGATCTCCTCCCGTCCCACCGGCCTTGGGGGCCAATTTCGTCAGATTTTGGGAAATTGTTGTTACGTCCGAGAACGACGTCTGGCGTCGCGCTCGGAATCAACAAACGGGGGAACGGCCGGCCATCGAGAATCGCGCGCAGCTATCTCGAGCAACCACCATAACGCCGCGGACCACCATGAATTCTTGGCAGATGCTTTTCCGTTTCTTACGCGATTGAACAGCAGCGAAAACATGACATTGCGAGCAATATTTTTTGCATTTAAACACACGTTTTTGCGAGAAATTTTACAATAAAAAAATATTAATTTACATATTAAGAATATTGTTAAGGGACTACTTATTTTTTTTTTTAAGAAAAATTACTTCAAGTATTGAAAGTCACAGAACTCTGCTTTCTCCGCTGCAGATGACAAGCAGAAGAGCCAAACCCGAGAAAGACAGAGCGCCTATCGACTCCCTCCCGCCCCCAAAACCGAACGACCCGCGCTCTCACTCCCTAAAGGACCGGTTTTCCCTATTAACTCTCTACGTGCCGCGACACCTAAATGTTCCCCTTTACGCCGAGATAATGAAAATTACAAATAGCCCCGGTGCCGAACGTGCGTGCGCGGCGCTGCGTATGAGCCGCTGCCGTGCACGTCGAAATTGTGCCCTCACGCACGCCTCGTTCCGGACTTATATAGGAAATTACTGCGCGTTATGTCAGCGGAGAGGGATACGGGCGGCAGAAAGGCGAGCGGTCATGTGGAATACATTCTCTCGGTGGCGATAACTAAATTGCTTGTACATCCTGCGTTACTTTCGCCGGATGTTGCGCATCAACCCTAATTCTGAAATAGTTTTAATAAAGCGCGCCCGAAATATAATTTCAGCAATAATCGTTATCATACGACAAGTATTAGTGCGATTCAAATTGATTAATTCATTAAAAACGGGATAATGCAACGCAAACTAAGCTCGGAGAGATAAAATGTAAATAATATGTACAAACATGATAAAATGTAGATAATATGTTAAAAACAAAACGTAAAAGTTTTGCGAAAACTGTTGGTCGTGTGAATTAACGTAGTTCGTATCAGCAATTCTCGGGAACAGAACAAGAAGGGAACAGAATGGCGGGACGAGAGCGAAAGGACCGTCGGGCAAAACGACTAATCATCTCTTTCTCGGCCTTGATTGCAACAATACTCGCTCGTCCCTCGGCTGTCCTCCACCTTCGACTCGGCTGTTTGCCTCGGAGCCGACCTCGCGTTGCAACAGCGAGAGGGTTGAAGGGCAATGCACGAACGACGGGTGGTTGGGCGGCGGGCAACAACACGCGCGTCGGCGAAATTAGTTTTCCAGATAATCATCTCACGGTATTGTGTGTTGCGTCGTAGTTTCCGTGGAGGTAAAGGAGGCAGCGCAGTGTTGAGGTAGGGGGTGGCGTTGCAGCTGCTTCGAGTACGTGGCCGGTTGCGCGCGGCTTAAAATATAAATGCGGATTAATCTGAAGTTACGAGCGTACGCTCGATAAGGAACGTAATTTTCGCGAGCCAGCGGGGAACCTATTCTCTCTCCCAAATCACTAATTGCGCTCTCCACGTGCGCGAGGACGTAATTGGGACGTTCCAATCGATTCGCGGATACGCACGACTTTTCCATCGAAATCGTCGTCGCGTGACGATTGCGTGCAAAATCGCCGCTCGTTTTACATTTAGTTGTCTCGATTATCTTTGCGCGAAATTTTTTATTTCTCTCTTTCTGCCCTCCCCCCTTCTTTTCCTGTCCTCCCTCTCCTTCCTTCGTACGCGCGCACACCCGAAACGTTCGCAAAGAATAGCGAAGATCGCGATAGTCAGCGACGCTTTTCACGACGATCCCCTTTCTACCTACCCCCGCGTCTCGCGATGCTCCCGGTGATTAATGTTGCCGAACAAATTGTCTAGAAAAACATGTCGTAGCCGGGGCGCCCTCCGCCCGCTTTCGGTGCACCCTTTATCTCCCGGGTCGCGCCACCCTTATTTCCCTCGAGCGGAGAAGCGCACCCTCTGCCGCCGCCGTCGCTGATGCCGTCCTTCCCTTTGCCCGTCGCGCCGACCCTGTATATACAACCGTCGTGTATACATGCCTGCATACATACATTACGCAGATGATATCCGAGTAATCCGATTTACTTCGACTTCGCTATCAACGTTTGCGCCCCCGTCCATTCCGGGTAATTATACGCCACCCTTGATGCTGCGTTGCGCAGCCTGTCCTACATCACGCGCGACGTGAATTCGTGCCAGTTAATGAGAGATTATGCTATCCGAAGCCGTTGTGCGATTTTTGACATCAAATGAGTTCGAGCCGACTTCATCTAATTTAATTATAATTTTAATTGCAATTAATTTTGAATCAAACAACGTTGCGTAAATTTTCCGTATTCTTTGTTTTTTAATAAAATGTGAGCTTAGCCGCGAGCGATCCCGCGCGTTCCTCGCCGAGAAAGCTATCCGATTATTAATTACAAGGAAATTCGACTCCGCGCGCACACTTGGCTTGGGGCCGTTTCGTAAGATGGGCGCACGAGCGCGTCCTCCAGTCCTGCACGTCTTTATTAAAACGCACGGTCGCGACTACGTCAGGTGGCGCAAAGAATTGCATCACGCGGTTCTAAATTTCCTCTCGTTAAAGTCACGCACGACATCGGTACATCGCTCGCAAAAACCCCCGGACAAGCGACGCCGTGTCTAACTCTCGCCGGCCGCGCTCCTCTCCACTAAATCTTCACAGTATCTTGCATCTCCTCGCTTCCCACCTGCGAATTACAAATTACCGGAGAACCTCGCCAGGATCTCCTCGCGTCGTTTCCAACCGGCCTTTCTCTTCTTCGTTCTCTCCCAGCCCTTCTTCTTGTTTCTCTCTTGGTTCTTTGAGCAACCTCGTACGAGAGCCATGACGCGCCGCGACCAAAAGCGAGGCTCGTATCCGACATCGAGTCGTAAAGAACCGATGATCTGTCCTCCGTCCGTTCTCGTCGCGCGCTAAACCTCGCGCCGGAAATCCGATACTCGTTTTATGACGTTTTTATAAGAACACGCGTATCAAAATATTTATCGGTAAAATAAGATAAAATAAAAAAAAAAGAATATAAATCTCTCTTCGTTAGAAATGGCAATTTATGCGATTAAACACGCAGACGCGTGTGATAGTCGTGTCAGTTTTGTTTCGTTTTTTTTGTTTTTTTTTGCTTTGTCGCAATACGCGCCGCGCGTTTACGAGACTGCGAGTCAATGCACTCTCCTCTCTTCGGCGTTTCGTGCACAATCCTCGGCGGGGGCCGAACACGCGGGCGCGATCGCGCGAAAAAAGCGAAAAAGAAGAAAAAAGAGGCCATCTAGTAGCGATTTCGTGGTATTATTTACATCCGCCGGGCGAGATGCGGTGGCCCCGTGTGCAGCGAGCGACGCTTATACCCCAGACAGGCGCACGAAGGGGGGACAGGTTATCTCCTCGTACACACGTAACCTACCTGTATGCATTTCACTTTTTCGTGGATAAATGTGCGCGAGTCGCGCGCGGTATACCGTGTGGGTCGTCGCGCATAAAGCTCGGATTTTATTACAAGAGGATTCAAATTCCGCGCAGAACACCGAGGCCGAGCCCCTACGGCGCGCGGAGGCGAGGATCGTCGGAGAGAAAAAGGTTGTAGGAATAAAATAAAAAAAAAAAAAACAAAAAAAAAATTGTCTGGAGGTCCTCTTCGCGCGAATCGCTTCTCTCCCCTCCCTCATTTCTCTCTCCCGCGGCGGAGAGACCCATAAACCACGCGCGGATATTCTATTTCGCACGTGGATAAAAATTTCGATCCACATTCTCCAAACGTCAGATCCTCCCCCGCCGTTCGTGTGTTTTATATTTCTCCGTTATATCACTGACCCCTAAATCTTCGCGGTCGAAAATCGTGAGTTTCCTCGGTCGCGATTCCACGACGGGAGAGAGAGAGAGCAGGAGGAAAGGAGCGCGTGTTGTGTAAAAGGTGAACGTCGTAACGGGAACGAGCGAGGGGGAGGAAGTCGTAACCGTGAATGAGAAACGCCGACGGTTCATTCCTCCAAGGTGGATGTACGCGCTTTCTCGTATGTGGTGTCTCGGCTGATGGCGCGGAGAGAGAGAGATGTAGGGAAAAGATTTCACGACCGTGAGATGGTAAACGGGGCGCTTTAGGGCCATCCTGAGAACGAGCGGTCAATCTAAACGACTCCCCTTATCTTCTCCGTAAAGCAGAAGAGCATGACGTCCGCCCGACGCGCGCTTCGCGCGTTTTCGTGAAATCTAAATAAAACGCGTTTACGCGCCGGGAGACTCGGCCGGGCGGGGGGTGTGGGATAAATCGCGTCCGGAGATCACCGAGAGATCGGTCCGCAGGCTGCACGCTTCGCTATGAGTAACGAGATGACCGTACTATTACCGGCCTAAACAACGACCGCATTTGCGTCAGAACGACGTGGTAACTGCGGTAGTTCCTTTTGCCGGCTTCGCGCGCGCCTCCGGGCCTCTCTTCGTGAGCGACTATCTAAGAGAAGAAGAGGAACAGCACGTACTTTATTTAAAACGCAGCTCGAGAGAGTGAGTGTAATGACTTAGCAAGAACGGACGCAGCGTCCTAGAAGAAGATACGTACGAATGACTTCAAATGATGTTAATGTTTATCGCGAAAAATAAATCCGAGCATTTTTCACGAGAGATAAATTTAAAAAAATTAATCAAAAATTCAAGCAAATAATCGAAATTTAAAATCGCATTTGAAAAATTGCGAGCAAACAAGTCGAAAGTAATACATAGAGAAGATCAGCACGTCGTGAATCTTCAAGAGTATGGATGTAGGGTGGGAATAGGTCTGTGGATAATTGCCAGTTTCGGTGAATTTACAGAGACGTCCGGTATAATATCTACATCAGGCGGCGTTAACACGTGGAAAACGAGACATCGCCATTTCCGCCATTCACACAAGTATCGCGCGATTACGGGGTTGGGGGAGAGGGAGAGACAAGGGGCGAAGAGATGGAAAGGGCAGTTTATAACGGCGTCAGCAGTTGTTACATATAGTGGCTCCGTAGCCCGGAGTTTAAGAGACTGTTACAAGCTGACGCCTCCGTTGATTCCGGGAGGTTGCGCGTCTCATGGGTGTGGGGGTGGAAATCGGGGGAATATTGCTGGAGAATATAGCGTGTAGGAGGAAAAGAAAAGACGGAGCAAGGGTGTTAGGCGTACAACCGGTATCAACCCTTGGTGCGACGACGACGACGATGAGTCTGACCCTGGCAACAAGGTGGCCGGTGACAATCGACTCGAATACTCCACTACCCCACAACCGGCGAGGGTTGCGACAGCTGCGGACTCAATAACTTGTCTATACGCGGGGCAAGCATTTCTGTTCCGCACTTGGGGCGTGCTTTGAAACGGCTGCAACATGGCCCGATATCTATTCTATTACGTTGACGTTACGTTAATAAGTTCGGCAAATCATTTTGTGTCGATATTAATCGCTTAATTGATCGACATCGCCCGGCGATTTACCGAAGAGACTCGAAAATCAGTCGAACGCGTAGCGAAAGAAGGGATTTTTCGAAAACTCGGTCCATCGGTCTTTGCCGACAGCCCCGAATTTGTCAAAATTACTTCGGACTCACAAATCTAACGGCTGTTGCACGTTACACTCTCGTGCCGGAAAAACAATCACTATAAAGCAGGATTTCACGTGCAAAAATCGAAGGGATTTCGCACGTGTGTATCGGAGCGGCGGTCGGCGAATGGGTGGCGTGACGTGCGCGGATCGCGGTAGATATGGCCAGATATCGAACCGATGTGGATGTTACCCCCTCGATCCTTTTATTGGCGAGATCACCGATGCCGACCATCAACATCAACGTGAAACGACGGCGCCGGCGCTATCGCGCTCCGCGACACGATTTAGTGGCGACCCCAGCAAAACAATTATATAAATTCCGGGGGGACGAAAGAGAGAGAGAGAATGAGAGAGAGAAAAGGGGGGTCGGGGTCCTGAGGGTGGCAGCGCGCGCGAGCTGGGGATGTGTGCGAGGGGAACGAGGGGGAGGAAGATATGGAAGGAGGTGATATGGTCGATGGTGTGTGTGTGCGGGAGGTAGGAATTTTCCGAAAAAGCGTTGCAGCGCAGAGCCATAGATTAAACGCAGCCGAGGTGCACACGTCCAGCCGGGCACGTCGATGCGACGCAGGCAGCCATGCGGCTGCTGCGGCGGCGGCGGGAGCTATCAGTGACACGTCGCGTGTTAAATCGCTTTGTTGACACACATAACCTGTCTACGCGTATCCGATACGCGCGATCGCCGGCCCCGCGTTTATATCGCTACGCCCTTGCGACCACCGGGAATTCGCCAGTAGTTTGCCCGCGCCGTGATGCGGAGAGATCCCTTGTCGTCGCTCTCTTTTCCTCCTTTTCGACGCTTTTAGCTTTTTTTTTTCTTTTTTTATATATTCTCTTTTGTTCGGTTGATTCTGGACTTACGGAAATTATAATTTTAATCGGATGTGATTCCTCTTCTTCTGTGACACACGTGAAACGGAGGTGTTTGTAGTGATGTTCGAATTATAAACGTTACAGTTTGATGGATCTCTGGAATGTATATGTAAAAAAAGGACACATCATCGCACAATTCCGAGCATTCATTCAATTTGTGTTACGACGTGCGCGATCGCGAATTTTCAGTCCGAACGGCTGACAGTAACCCCCGAATTTCAGAGTCACGGGGGGCGAGAGCGCGACACGCGATTTTGCCTGCAGGAAACTCGATTACACGGTGGAAGGATGCTCACGGTCGACAATGCTCATTGAATTTGTCGAACGGGAATTATGTATTGCGTGGGGTTCGATTCGTTTGTTCGCGGCGCGGTGCTTTCGAGAGAAGATCCGGCGGGCGGGAGACGCGATCGAGCCGGAGAGCACATTACAATAAAATCGCGATCGCGATCGCAAGAGAGAGAATGAGAGATGGAGAACAAGGTTCGAGAGAAAAAAAAGTTTGCCGGGAGCAGAGCGTGAATCGACCGCATTATATTCGGATAAAATGATTTTATCGATCGTAAATGCACCGACGTCGTCGTCCTTATGAACGCTCAGATTTATATTCGTTCGCGCTCAACTTTTCTGCTGATACGGCAAAATTATTCTGATAATATACGTGCATACACACAGAGAGGCTTAAGAAGAGAGAGAGAGAGAGAGAGAGAGAAAATATCGCTTCGTAAAATTATACAACTCTATCGCTAAGCGAAAAAAAAAGATCGTAACACGTCAGAGTATTGCTCGATACAAATTAACCGATATGTAAATAACCACAGAGTGAGAGGAGAACAACGCAGTCGTATGTTACGCGCGCGAAAATAATTTTCGAAGAAATTAAAAACAAACCACAGACGATTCCGTAAGTTCGTTATTTACATTACCTCGGCGGACATGTTCGAAGTTGTGCGCGCGATGGTTTTTTTTTTTTTTTCGCTGATATTTTATTTATAAAGCCGATTTTGCTAATAAGCGTTCAGTTTTGCGGAATGCGATGCTTTATGACAGCTGTTTTCTCTGACGCAACGGCATCTCTCGCATTAGCGAGACCAGTTCGCGGTAATTCCGCGCGGCAACACACGGGCAAAAATTGATTGCCGATAGGAGCGCGCGAGAGGTCGAATC
The DNA here is from genome assembly GCA_014825475.1 of Pseudomyrmex flavicornis. NCBI lineage: Eukaryota > Metazoa > Arthropoda > Insecta > Hymenoptera > Formicidae > Pseudomyrmex > Pseudomyrmex flavicornis. The sequence continues at coordinate 3,492 of QVNW01001358.1, read as the reverse complement.
CTCATTAACTGCGCGTTCTCGGCGCAGGAAGGGGTAATTACGCAAATAACCTGACACCATAGGTCGCGCGCAATACACACACACACACACACACACACACACACACACACACACACACACACACACACACACACATGCGCACACAGTAGATTCGATAAAAATAATTACACCGTGATTACTCCTCGTGTACTCCCCGATTATTGATTGAAATTCTCGTTAGATACACCGCGCGAAGCGGCGAATACCGCGCGAGCCTAATAATAACAATAAATTTCGATAACGTTGCCAGTAACGCAGCGCTTATTCTCTTAAGCGTCTCATCCATTTCAATCTCTTTTCTTCCTCGTCGATGGAAATGGCATCAACTCTCTCGCGCGCGCGCACACACTTTGATCCCTAATTAAAACGCTCCTTTTACGGCGATTCACCTGCCTCCTCCTCCTCCTTCTCCTCCTCCTTCTCCTTCTCCTTTCTCGGCGCACAGCTCGATCCGTTTCCTAACGCGTAATCATTACGAGACTGCCTTTTCGATTTCCCGTAATGCGACGCGAACGCCGAGGCCTGGCATTAGCGCGAGTCTCTCGCACTGCTAGTACGCCACGAGGAACGAAATTGATTACCAATAGTATTGCGAGTACTGGCGGCTCTCTCATGTCCGTGCGGTAATGATGTTTTGATGCGAGGACCCCGGTGCACCGCGTATCGACTGCAGTTAACTAATGGAAGCTCCCCGATAATTGCGAATGCCGTCGGAGAGTAAATGCTGCTAGCGCGACAGTAATCATCATTACTCGGCTCACGCATCGGCGCGACGATGAAGGAAGTCTTCTCTCCTCACTTTTTCTATCTTCCCTTTTCTCTCGCTCGTGTCATTTTGCTAGAACGGCTCGCTAGATAATACGTTGATAGCGCGCGTGTTTATATCTCTTTCTTCTGTAAGAACATTATCAGAGAGACGTTCGATGGTTGTTGATGTGTTTCTTTTTTTTTGTTTGTTTACGTAATTGTCAAACCGAAAACAGAAAAACAGCAGAAGAAATAAAATAAAGTGTCTGATAATCGAATGAGGAGAAAAATACAACGTTGCGACACAAATTCACCGCCGGCCGGTGTATTTACGTATCTTGAGTGCAATAATTTCTAATTTTAATTGCGAGGCTTGCGAGCGAAAGTATGTGTATACGCGACGTATGCAACTTTGTATGTCTCCTCCTCTTTTACTCGTCGTTTCCCTATCTCGAAAACGTGTGTCTCTTGAAACGCCATGCGGCGTCGAGTCGATATATGGGGCTGTGTGTATCGCGCGTATAAGCAAATACTGGCATTATTCATGTATGCGCTCGAAGTGCACTAAATTTAGTCACAGTACGGGAGGTCATGTGGGAGACACGCGCGCGTCTCTCTCTTTCTCTCTCCCCCAGTCCTGGGCACTGCGTTTTATGCCTTTTTCTCGCAGAAACGTGTCATATGTCGCTGGTTCCCCCTTTCCTCGTAAAAAGTAACGGCGATACCGAGGTAAGCCCCAAACGTCAGCGATTTGTCAATAATTCTTATGCGCTATCTTATAAAAAAAAAAAAAAAAAAAAAAATAAACGCGCAATTCTCCAAGACGAGATTTCTTAATTCGTCGTTCGATTTATTTAATCGATCTGTAAAACTTGTTTTTTTCGTCGATAAAATAGGAAGAAAAAACATAAAATGTATTTTCGTTCTGAGCAGACGCGCGTAAAATAATATTTGTTGTGGCTTCTGTTTTTAAAACGTCCGATTTAATGATGTCTTGTTTCGCACAAAGTTGGAATTCGGATCGCGCGATGATGAAGCCCAAAAGCTCGGCCCATTCTCCACCCTTCCGTACATCGAAACGCGTTCAAGCCCTCAGCCGCAGGTCCGTTTCACGACGTGAAACGCGAGAGAAAGAGAGCCTCTCCCTTTCAGATTCATAATCAAAACTGCATTAAAATCCTGAAAGCCCTGACGAGGGCGCGACGAAAAGTGTTTTGTCATCTAGGGTGACTCGACAGCCACCTCGATAACAATATGCTCACCTCGTTTTGAATCCTTCCCGTTGCCACGAGGGACACCCTGGATTCGGGATCGATTAGGTGACGATTATTCCATCGACGTTCGTTCCCCGAATACTTTAGTCTCACGAGACAAAAAATACACATTTATGATTTGATATTTGATTTTGCTTTCGCGGTTTGTGAGAATACTTGTAAATAATTTTTGGATTTGAATCGCGTTATTTTTGTCAATATTTCACCTCATCAGGAATTCAAAAGCGACTCAGTATTAAATATCAGGCTGTTCTCGAAATGTCGTTGTATAAAAATGCCAATATCACAATTCAAAGACATTTGTGATCTTCAAAGTTAAATTATTATCGTTTTTTTTTCAGAATTAAAAGATTTGCAGAGAGAAAGCGAAGTTACGTAACAATTGTTGACGTAGAGGTTTTATATTACGCAAAGTTTCTCTGTTCGACGATTGTAAAAGAGAGGCGTGAGTGAGACGCGCGTTACGTCGACCGTAAAATTTTCCTCGTGAAACGCGGCGGGTTTAAGTTTTCCGAGAGGCGAAGATATTTTCGTTGATTTTCGCCAGGGCGGCCTGAACTCACTTCGGAAGAGAGAGTTTTGGGCAGTCGCCCACCGTTTTTCGTCCCTCTCTGTCCGCGTTCCCCTTCTGTCTCTCTCTCTCTCTTTCTCTTTCTCGTTTCGGTTTGAGGGGGGGAGGAGTGACGCGCCATTGTTCGGGCGATATTTCAGCGGCGGCGGTGGCTGCTAGAGTGGAAGGGCGGGGGTGCTTTGGCGGTAGTCAGCTGGTTGTGACACGCTGCCTACCTCGCCAAAGAGAGGAACCAGAGGCGCTTAGGAGTATCCGGGGGCTAGAGAGAAGCCCTCGGCTTCGTGCTCGCGCGGCGATACTCTTTCATCTAACGATAGTCGAGGCCTTGACTTTGAAGTGAGCCATGTACCTATCGTTGCATTATACCGCAAAGCTTTGCCGCGTTTCGCATATTATTACTGTATTCGGTGTCTCGACGATTGTAACTTTGACGTTCTTTTTATGCAGAGAGAGATACTCTCGTCCAAACAGATAAATTTAACTTTACCGCGTTCTTTCTCTCTTATTAAAAATTTGAGAAACAAAAAGCAGACATACAGATTTAAAATTACGATATTGGTATTAATATTATCGCAACGTATAATCGATACGTAATCACTTGTCGCTCGGACGAAGCATTTGATTATCCGATCGGCAAAAACAAAACCAATAATAAAATAAAAAGAGGATATAATAGGTATTATGTGCGCATATACTTGGCGCCTGTTTTTACCTTTTTTTGGAAAGGTAAATGTTTCGAGATGTAGAATAATGAATGAGTCAGTATATAAACACGAGTATTTCACGCACGAAGTCGTTGCGTAGCTTCTCATTTACCAAGTTAAACGCTATTTGTTAAATCTTTAACAAAATAAATAAATT
>QVNW01001357.1:0-27293 GCA_014825475.1 Pseudomyrmex flavicornis | reverse complement strand
TACCTGTGTTCAACTTAATTTGTTTCATTAAAATGATCGGTAACCGACTGTTTTTTTTTGTTTAAAAAAAATGAAGATTGGTTCAGACAGTATTATATAAAAAATGGGAATTTATGTCAGAACTTTTGTTTCGTGATAGAACTATCTTAAAATAAAATTACATATTGAAAGACATTGTCAAGACATACCATTTTACAACTATCACATTTGTTGTGTTTTGTGACAAAAAATTTACAGTTATAAGAAAGATGTTGTCAAGTCAGCATTATCATCAGGAATAAGACAAAATTGAATATCACATGGTATCCTGTTCAGAGAATAAAGACATGTTTACATATAAAAGCATTGAAAACATTATTTGAGTTGGTCCAAAAAAAGCAGTAAATATATATTGTCCACTAATTCAGTGTCCACTATTTCAGTGCATTTTATTCAAATTATGGTGCTGCAATTTAATGTGCAACATTTCCGAAGTGAGTCTTTTAATATAATTCGGTTCAGTGTCTAATATTTCTATGGAATCCCAACCAATACTATGATTATTTTGTATGTCTTTGTTTTGTGAAAAGGATTGTATCTTGTTTTTGTTTCATTTAGTTGAAAACAAAGACAATATATGTTTCTTTACTATATCTTTTATCTCTCCTCTTAATAATAGTTTTAACCTTTTAAATAAAATTTAAAACACAAGACTTTCATTCAGGAATTTAAACCAATTGACAAAATTGGTTTAAATCAATTGAATTTATCAACAAAATTTATTAAAATACATAAAGACTCTGTTACCACTGATCAACAAAGAAATGTTATTTATAAAATACTGTGTGAATTTTCCTACGTAGGTCAAACCAAGAGACAACTTGGTACTAGGGCTAAAGAACACAAAAACTATGTTAGATTGCTTAATAAAAACTCAGTCTTGACAAACCATTCTATAGAAAATAATCATAGTATTGATTGGGACTCCACAGAAATATTAGACACTGAATTGAATTATATTAAAAGACTCACTTCGGAACTGCTGCACATTAAATTGCAGCACCATAGTTTGAATAAAATGTAGAAAACTGAATTATTGGACAATATATATTTATCGCTTTTGGACCAACTCAAATAATGTTTTCAGCGCTTTTATATATGTAAACATGTCTTTAGTCTCTGAACAGGATACCATATGACATTCAATTTTGTCTTATTCCTGACGACAATGCTGACTTGACAACATCTTTCTTATAACTGTAAATTTTTCGTCACAACAAATGTGATAGTTGTGAAATAAAGGTATGTCTTGACAATGTCTTTCAGTATGTAATTTTATTTTAAAACTAGTAATATTTATAACTACCATACTTGTGATAAATTTTGTAGACTTCACTGAAGAAGACTTGAAAATAAAGTCAAAACGTTTAAAATACACACTTCGAGTTTTAATTTTAATGCATAACACATTGCTAACGCTCAATAACGTCTTCATAAACCATTCAAATTGAATTTTACTCTACTGAACCTGAGGCCACACCTTTACGAAATAACGTTTATGTATATATTATAAAAAAATAAAATTTTATATAAACTTTATACATTAAAAGTTAAACAAAAATAATTTTCAAGGTTTTAAAATATTTTTTAATTTATTGATAGGTTAATTTATACTAGATTTAGCGATTATATTGCATTTGTTTCTTACACATTAGCTGACCACATACAAAACAACTTTTGATATGCAAATATTTTTTATTCTTCTAGTAGTAATTAATTCTTCCTAAAAAATTTATACAATTGATGAATTAAGGCTTGTGAAAATAAAGATGTTGTGCGGAAATACGCGCGCGTATATATGAACACATATATATATGTATTCTTGTCACCGTGTAAATTTTTACACGTGAGTTTTTGAATTGAAATTTCAATGAAATTTCAACGTGTATTTCCGCACAACATTTTGGGATCGGCTTGCAAGACCATGTTTATTTCGTTAAAAAATTTATATTTTGTATAAAATTTCAATCAATTTCTTATTTGCTATTTTCTGAACATTTATATCTATTTTTATTAGTTATTTTTTCTATTTTCTATTAATTGTTATAACTATACATTATTATTTATTTATTTATTTATTTATTTATTTATTTTAAACATATTATAAATATTCATAATGTCATCTCATGTTATTTTCAACTAATATTATTATTTCAAATTTATAATATATAATCTTACCATATTCAAACTTTTATAGTACATAAGCAGTCACCTGGAGTGTTTTCTACCCTAGCAAGTTTTAATAGCTTCGTTACTAATGTGTTATTACTAATGTGTAGAACACAAACACTTTCTCTTGTGAAGGTTAAGTCTCGAAAGGTTTGATTGAAAGATATGGATAAGTATGGATTCTTGGTAAGAAAAACTACTGTAACGTAAGCTTCATTTTTCCGACGCTGGAGTGTAAAAAACATCCCATAGGTGACTACTCTCGGATTAATTGTGCTTTAATATTTGCATTTGCGTTTCTCGAAAATGTATACATATAAATATATATGCTCGCAATCTTCATATGAGGTGATTGATAAGTACCCGAAACGACGCATAAATAACGACACTAGTAGTATTGTTGTCGTCGGTAACAAGTTTTAATCCTTCAAAAAAACAAATATTAAAACGCTGACTCATTATCACGTAGTGTTGTGTGACAGCTCGCCAATAGCTTACAGTGATGATACTTTATTGCTCGAAAATTTCTTTCAACCAGATGTTTAGATTCGAAAATAAATGGAAATTACACGGACCTATATCAAGCAAATGAGACGGGTGAAGTAGCAGTTCGAAACTCAACTTGTAAATTTTAGTAATTGCAACAGAAGTGTGAGCTGGTGCGATGTCAAAAAATCACTGAAGGCGTCTATTTTGGCGAGCTGTCACACAAACATTAAGTGCGATAATAGGCTAGCGTTTGACGTTTGTTAGACTCTCGCTATAGATCCGATATAGGAGCGGAAAATTCTCGGAAACGGATCTATAGCGAGGGCCCTCTCCACGTCTCGATCAGGCACGGTCAGGCACGATGCACGAGACTATTGAGCATGGTAGGGAGTGGCGGCTTTACTCTGCCGCTTCCCACGACTCTGCGTTGACAGACATGTAGGTAGGAGAGTGACTTATGTGTGCGTGAAAGTACGTGTGAAGGGGAAAGCGGATCTATAGAGAGAGACTAAACGGATCTATAGCGAAAGTCTACAGTACTATGTAGACGTCGTTTCGGATACTTATCAATCGCTCTTCATGTTGTAGATACTTTAGAAAAAAAAAAAAAAAAAACAATTTTTTTTCGATTTCGAGTTTATGTGTACATATAGCTCGAATTTCATGAGAATTACGTTACGTGTAAAAAAAAGCAATACAATTAACGTTGTTCAATAATTATTATTGTGCATTAACAATATCCGCACTAATAATGAGTCGGTCATAAATAAATATTGCAGTTTTATACTAACGATATTATAACTTTATTAAAAACATGCTTAATATGTATTTCGCATTCTGTTTCCCGACCTGTAAACATATTTTTAGTAAAAAGTCGCGAAAAGCTTCGGCTTTATTGTTGAGAAAAATATTGAAAAATATTGCGCGTTTATTGAATGTAATTTATGCACAGACTTTTCCTTCCGCTTGCAAATAGAAAGTCTGTGTACAAATTAGATTCGATAAACTTTTAGCTTCAATAAAATTTAATTTGCGCGATGTACATACGCTTAACGTAGGTGCAACATATGTGAGATTTATATCTACAGATGTAAATCTATTCTAGGAAAAGTGTTCGCAAATATATGACAAAAGTATTGTCATATAATTAAAATTGTCGTATTGTCATTTAATTAAAATTTCTTGTTTTCTACAAATCATATTTATGACTAAGTCTTCGATAAATTCTCGCAGCAGATTGAGATTAACAAAATGAAAAAATTGCCGGAGTTTGGAGTTACCTACGTCGCTAAAAAATTTCACCTACAGAATGAAGGTCCGAAATGCCTATTGCGCATTTAACTTGCAATGTGTGTACACGGGAGTGTAACAACGATCAAGGGAAAAGTAAGGAAATAGAAAGGATACGTTAGTGTGTGCGCCATGGTCTTAAATATTCATTCGAGATCAATCGACCGGATCTGCAATTTTGAGGCATTCCGGAACGATGCGAAATAAACTGTCGGACACGTCTCGCGTCGCGTCGTATCGAATTTTTTCCCTTACTCGACAAATTTCAATGCGAATGTTGTTTGCATCGATCTCGAGTTTAAATCTTACAAAAATTCACATATTGTAACCTATTAAGTTTATTATTATTATTACTACGTTACAATAGGTTATATGTGTTATTGTTAATTCCAAGTTAAAATTGTATTTTTTACGAAAAATACAGCCGACTAAATTTGCAAAAAATTTTTGATTATTACGCAAGAGTTTATATATTGTATGTGTGTAGACATTTGCACTAGTTTCGACATCTTCCTATTGTCTACGTACAAATTGTCAGATGCAGCGGGTTTCGGATCCTTTAGAAATACTTCTGAAAAGACCGCGATAGTGCGACTCGCACACAATTTATTCCGAACTTGTTTTGTACTGAGACTATGAATCTGACTCGGGAGTCAAAAGCTGCGGGATCAATTTTCTTGTCTTCAAACGCGCCATGCGTGCTATGGACGCATTGGTGACGCATTTTCAATAAACAATGCTTGACCCAAAACCGCCAAAATCATCGCTCGGAAACGCGAACGATTTTAATTAATCGTTTATTTTTTCGATTTTGCTCAGCTTATAATTTTCATTTTTTCTTTTCTGAGCTGTACATTTAATATTATAAGCGTCTTTTCTCGTTCCGTTTCTGACAAAATTTTGGAGCCATATTTGCTTCTTAAAGTAATAATTTCACTAAAATTATTTTTAACATACTTACGCAAAATACATTTTTTCTTTTAAAACAGCCAATATAATGTACATGTATTGCGAGTAGCGTGATTTTTAATCAATACGTCTATGTATTAGAAAAAGTAAAAAGAAGTTTCTTCTGTTAGGAAATCTCCCTTTCTCCTTCTCTCTCTCTCTCTCTCTTTCTCTTCATCTTTTGTCGCTCTTCTGATTCACTTTTTCGATAAAAATACGAATCAGAACACAAAAAAGCAGAGATGTAACGAGTCACCGGTCATCAGGAAGTTGAGACTTTTTTTTACGAGCATCGTGGATACCGACCAATCAGTAAGGTGACAATGATTTAGGTGCGCGTTCCTGGATTGTCGCAAATACGGCTACGCACACGTGCGTATGCGATATCCGCACGTGTGGGAATGAACAGTCTCATGAAACATTCATGCCGATATCGTCCCGTGACACTGCTTAACTCTGGCTCTCGAAAACGCGGTAGTCAAGATAGGCCACGATGTATTTTTGACATAGTGCTGGCCGCGCATGTATCGTCTGGTGACTTTATCGGAAACATTTTAAAGTATCATGAAATAAAGCCTTTCATAAAATGATTTGATTCTCGCGTAATAAATTTTGCAAAAAAATAACACATATTCAGATAATTCAATTATAGAGAATGCGCGTCTCCAATTGCATGAATTTCTTCAGCAGACTATTATAGGAATATTCTTAAGAATATTACGCTACTGTGATCGCTCACTTTATTATCAAAGAACGACAACTAGTCATCAAGGTGAATTTTATCGTCGATTCGCGAGACATAATTTTTTGTTTGTAACTACGCTATAATAACAAAAGGAAAGGCTGTAGTCAAGTTATTAATCCCGCTAACAGGAAGCAAAGTGTACTTTATACGCTCGCTTTGTCCGCCATTTCATGTTTAACTTCTCGTTCAAAAGCATCAAACTATAACATGACGATATATTCGCACGTAGTGTCACAGTTCGGAAGTTCCCTCGAACTTTCATTTTCCCGTGACAATAGTTCGGCTACTTGATATCCCTTGGTCATCCATAGTTAGAGATAGCGTAAGAGAAAGCTTATTTTTGGAAATATATTGGTTGCCTCAGAAACTAACATGACATTTTTCATTTCAAGATATTATTTTTGTCACCTATAAATATATGTTATATTTTTTTAATAACTTTTTTATTTTATTTAAACTTAATCTTCAATATTAAATATTATATATTGATATATAAAGCCAAAGAAATAACCTATCTAGGAAAGAGAATAAATTGGGAATCATTATAAGATCACTATTTTATATCCGTCTTTTCAGATGAATGAAGTTGTTTGATCGTTGAAACTAATTTCGTGTGATAATATCTCGCAACCAAGAAAAAATGCGAATCTCAATAATGACTTAATCCCATTCGATCATGACGAAGATTTCGCGTAAGAATATACACCTTAGATTTTAGAAAGTTTGAACGGCAAAGAAATAAGGAGAGATACGAGCTTAGTCACTCATCCTCGCTCTTCCTCGTCTCTCTCTTTTCCTCGTGGAAGCGAGAAGATATCATAAATATGATAATAAGTAGTTTAGGAACGGCGTATTCAGCATACCGATAAGTTTTCTATCTGCGCCTTATGTCATCCTGCCGTCTTGCCAGAGCCAAGGCTCGGCTATAATTATTGCCAAACATTTAAACTTGAGAATTGTACTTTGTGGCGCAATTGAAAGCTTTAGAAAAAGATTTCTCTTTAGAGAGATATATCCTTACATCGCGAGTATTTATCTATACGCGCGCGCGTTTATACGAAACGCACACGTGTGCAATGATGCAACGAGCCGTACCAATAAAACTTGTCCCGTTCTCCGTTCTACAGAAACACAACTCCGCAACGCCATTTTCTATCATCACTTTTTTTCGCGCGCGCGTGCAAGAAGGCAATGCAAAATTCTTCAACAACTTTGCAAAAATGCAATCTCGTGTTCGTAAACAACGCGATTACGAGTGGCGCATCTTCATTTCTCTCTTTTCGCAGCTTTCACATCATATATTTTCTCTGATAATGGATTTACATATTATTTCACTTCTGTGTACTCATCTTCTCTTTATGATATTTAAAAAAATTTTTTTAAACGGAAGCGACATTTGTCACAATAATTACGTATATTTTTTTGCTACATTTTTGTAATTCAAAATTGTAATAACAATTGGAAGATTATACTCGAGCGAAAATCTGAGTCTTATAAGGCGAAGTGATCTAACAAAAGTGATCTAACGAAAGTTAAAAATATTTCATTAAAATTAATGAAACTTTGCGACGAGACGTCACACACGCAAGGAAAGACCGAAATCATAATTGGAAAGGTCTCGACCGTGGCAACTGCACAACCCCTTTATGCGACCTACCTACTCCCTTTCATCCGCTACAGTCCTTGTTTTAGCGTATCACCTTGTTTTTTCTCATCTTTTGTGAACTTCCTCTTTCTTTCTTTTCTATCATCTATAATTCATTATCTTTAGAAAAAAAATACTTCCATAATAAATCACGTATCGCATGCAAAGACACAACGCAAACCGTCATACATCTGCGTTCTAAGAGTAGAGTTATCACCTATGGATCGGCTGCGCTTGCATCATACATAACATTGTAATATGTTTATTTCTCGACGCGCAATAACATTGAAAATCACGTATACTACCTGCACAATCAAGCATATTTAACTTACTAAACGATAAACTTTACAAGAAAAATTTATCTCGTAAAATGTTATTTTTGACAATATTAAAAGATCGTACGTATATGAAAAGCAATATTAGTTCTGTAAGTCAGATTCATATTTTAATATAGAGATTAACGGATGTTACCAAATCTGACAATTTTTCATTCCAACATCCCGTGTAAGAATTTCTATAAGACTCGCTTTCTCTCATTCAAAAGTATCTTTTGCTCTCTGCACTACGTGCAGGGAGATGTTGGCATTCGGGGAAAGATTTATTCTCAGTAATGACGATCGCGGATCCCTTCATGTGGTCCGAGACCTGACCCTTTAAGCCAGACGAGCTTTTCTATGGCCTCCACCTGCACTGCTGTATTGTAAGTTCTCCCTCGCTTCATACACTCTCTCTCTCTCTCTCTCTCTCTTTCCTTCTTTCCTTCGCACTCTCTCACAAAAGAGTTTTTTGCACACACCCACACGTTCGAACGATTACACTCGGCTGAGTTTGCTCGATACACATATGCATACATACACACACACGCACCATATGGGTGCGATATCCCATATCGTACTGCACAAAAACTCCCCACTGAGGGAGAGAGAGAAAGCAGAGGGAAGAGAGCGGGAAAGAGAAGAAAGCTTTCAAAGCTCTCGCGCCTCTCGCCCAGACTGTCATTTCGATCCTGACTGAAACAGTCCCAGCGGTTCTCAACCGGAAAAACTTGTTGTGAAAGGCGGAATAAAGCTTGTCAGGTTCTCACCCGTGAGAATCCAATGATTGACAGCGCACGACTAACATCGATGTCAAGCGACGACACATTTTTACGGAAAGAATGCACATTATACACGATATAACTTTGCGAACGCTGATGTAGACAACGATTGGTAATTGGATATCACAACTACAGAATTATTGGATAAGTTAGAAAAAGCGCTGAACATATATGAGATATTTCCCCTTATGTAAACGCACGTATAAATTTGAATCAGCGAGCTCGCTAAAACTGATAAAATCGCAACTTAGCTTTCTTTTAACGACTGCCGATAAAGAAAAAAACAAATTACACTTGTTAAATGCATTTAGATTTTTTAAACTACCATAAATATCAATACATTTGTCTCTTTAAATTAACTTAAAGATAAAAGTTGTGAGAAATAAACTTGAAATAGATTTTTTGCTTAATAATCAGGCGGTCACAACTTCTAGAAGAACGAATCACCTTTTAACGAGCACCCGGTATATCCGTCGTGTGTATGCAGCGAGTTGGTCCGTTGTAACGCTTCAGCTAGTCCCTCTGCCCTCGCACACCCCTTTCACGCTCCCCTTGTGCCTTCGTGGAGAACGAAGCAGAAGAGGAAGAGAGGGCGCGCAGACACTCCACCTGCTTCCCTCGTCTCGCTCGCTCTCTTTCTCTCCTCTCTTTCATCGCGCGTCCCCTCTCACCCACGCCATGATCAATATTACGCTCCAGAGCTACGGCATCCAAACCGACCTCGAGACGGACTTCTTCCTGCTCAAAGCATCCCCCTGTGGAGCGGCGACTGTGCAACTTCCGTCTCCTGAAACTTTTTTGGCACGCGAAATCGGAAAGAGCGAGAAATTAAAACCCGGACCGGAGGAGTGGTTCCGATCGTCTGGATCACGCTAGAACGAGCAGTCTCGCAACTCTCTCTTTTGTTGCAAAGTTTCTCTTTCTTGCAGGATAAATATCATGGTCAAACTGTGATCTGAACTCATCAATTGCGATTAAGGGGACAATCGTTTTTTAAAAGCGACAAAGTTGTCACTTCTCACCGATATCATCGCACTCCGAAATGTTCCTGCAAATTCATGAGACTTAGCTGACAAACAAGTTCTATTATAGAAGAATAGGAGAAGTTCTGTTATAGAGGAATAGAAGAAAAAACTTTCTTATATACAATAGGTAAAAAAAAAGAGAATAACACTGAAATCGACTGAATAATACTTATTGATAACTATTATCGATGAGACATGTTTATGTCCGTAAATCAACGCGATCTAACTATAGTTTGACCTTACTGAATCACTTTGCGTAAATCCGCGTCACAGCGAGACGCAAAGCTATCTCGGTTTGCTATTCCGGAATCTTCTCGAAAATAACAGCAACAGCCTTGTGGATGATTCATCCACAAAAGTCAGCCGATAGTAAAGTCAGCGATTAAAATCAGATTGAGAACCGCTAGAAACAGGTTCCCATGTGATCGCTGGAGTAATATATATTCGTATTTGTACAAGTAGTAATACGGTGGTTTGATCAGTCGAGAGCGAGAGTACAAGTGGTAGCGCATCACGCATTAGTTTGCGTGCAAGGAGAGACATGTCCGTGCATCATTACCTTCCGGATGGACTGTACGCAGCTAGGTCAGGGACTATATGTACGTCTGCCTCTCCAATCTGCAAGCTATTGTACACACCTCCTCTTCGTCTCTCTTGTTCGCTTACTCTGTGTGCCTCTCTTCTCCTCTGTTACCATCGCCGTCATCTCGACAGTCTCTTCTTTCTTCTTTGCCTCTTTGTTCCGCCCTGAGCACTTTTTTTTTACCACCCTTACGCCAACTTCTCTCTTTCGCCGTTATTCTTGCAGCTTATCCTCTGGGACTAGACAACGTAGTCTCGCTTGTTTCTCGCCTCTTCTATTGTGTCGTCACGCGATGTCAACGTAAAAATCATTCGCTCCTCTTTGGAAGAGAAGAGTTTGCGAGACAAGTAGAGAATCCTCGGCAGAATATATACGATAACCATTATGAATGTTATTGCTACTGTGGTTTTTAACGCTATAATTGCGCGACCAACCACAAATGAAATTAAATTTCACATTGTATGTGTTATTGTATTTGAAAGTTTAATATTTCTATGATAGTTTTTAAATTCTAACGTAAACTTGTTACAAAACTCGCGATTCGAGATCCCTTTCCGTGAATTGAAATTAAAGTGGAAATTAAATTATGGTTTTTGTGCTATATTCTCGCGAACGTATTTAGAGCATATGCCTTCTTTCCTCTCAATCGTTCTCCATTATCTCGTCGCGTCTCGCGGCGGCATCCCTTGGAGATAGAAACGACATCAAGAACAATTCAACGTTGTTATTTTAGACATAGTAAAACGACTATTCAAACGTTCTCTCTCTCTCTCTCTCTCTCCGCGCATTCATTGTGATATCTTTGAAAATTTCACGAGCTGTTGTCACTTACTCGCAAAAGTAAGTCGGACGTTATCAAGTATCGCGATTTATGAGATCCCGAGAGTTTGTTATATCGCGGGAGAAAGAACCATAATAATTCCCTCGGTCGAAGAATAATTTGTCGGGGTTGTGTATGTATGTATCCACTTTCGTGATATCTGTTTTGTAACCATCGAATTTTCACAGAAATTTACTCGCGATTACGGTGCCAGCAGCGTGGGTTAGCCAATTTCGCGATATAATCTGCAAAATCTGCGCAATCTGAACTCGCTCTACCGAGAGAGTTCTCCTCTTCTCGTAGATCACGCTAACTTGATGAAGTACTTATTAACCGCGAGCTTAAAGCCGCCAGACGAAAGACTCTTAAGATCCGTCTAGAACGGCAGAAACCGATCAATAAATTCGCGATATTCACACGATCTTTTCGCGCATATTTTTCATGATTTGGATGCGCAAATTTTAACAAAAAAAAATTTTGAGTTGTTTGTAGTTATTGTTCACTTACATAGAAAGAGATGTTTCACACACATGTGTACATATTTTTTTCGCAGTTAAAATTTACGAATACAATTCTCATGTTTTCCTGTATATGCGATCTATAAAACAAAATTTGATCTTTTTCCTTTTCGAATGTTGTCTCGCACAAGACTGAAAATAAATTTTCGACGTTTTTCTCAAAAGCGCGAATGTATCACAACTGATTTATCGGTCGCTTCCTGATGGAACAGCCGTTGCGCTTTTACTTAGATATATAGCAGGCGGCTACGAAATCGGATATAAGAAGCTGCACTCAAGAAAATGTTTGTCGCAAGAGGCAGATATCGGCAGGTTTTCCGTCACATAAATCCACTTTGGCGCAGTCGTGTGTCGCGCAGCAGCAGCAACGGTGATCGGCGGGGTAAAGAGAAACGGTAAAGAGAAAAGAGAGAGAAGACATCACTCCGCTCCCCGTCTGGATAATGCATAAGTGACAGCTGCACGTTGCGGGAATCATATCTCAAATTATGAATAAACTAGCGGTCGTCTCTCGTTATATGTGTGCCCGCGTATATATGAGCATTCGAGACGAATATCGATCGTGCCGAATACCGTGAGAATCGCG
This sequence comes from Pseudomyrmex flavicornis, assembly GCA_014825475.1. Classification (NCBI taxonomy): domain Eukaryota; kingdom Metazoa; phylum Arthropoda; class Insecta; order Hymenoptera; family Formicidae; genus Pseudomyrmex; species Pseudomyrmex flavicornis. The sequence continues at coordinate 15,340 of QVNW01001357.1, read as the reverse complement.
TGTACGCGTGTGCACGCGTGTACATACACAAGCGGGAGAGATGTGTGCCATGTTGATTAATCCCGCAATTGCATCTCGGCTCGGACGATCGAAGTTGCCCAAGTTCCACGCGGTATGCCGGATTTCGATGAACGTGGAAATACTCGGGGGATGTTGCAAGCGATGCGTTCGTAGCTAATCAAACTTCACTCGTTTCAGTGGATCCGTAGAATTTGCATTATCGTTGATTAAGGACTAAAACACAAAAGCGCCATCAGCGGCGTTTATGAGATCTGCTCAAATAAGCTTCTCGCGTGCGACGCACTAGAGAATAATTATTTATTATCCTTCCGAACTCTTTACAGAATCTTTCATATAGAATTCAGATTCATATCCTGCTTTTTTTACGTTCCGTTATGCAACATCCACAAAAGAATTATCATTGTGTACCTGTATAGTTAAGTAAACAAAACGCTTCTTGTTCCTCTTTTTTTGCCGGTTTGTAATACAGCTTGGTAAATTGCTTTTCAAAAACAAACTGGTAAACTATAAACGCATAGATATGACATATATACGCTCTTGTAAAAAGACCAGCCACGTGTCGCTGAAGCACGCGTTTCAATAATCGAAGTGTCAGATCACTGAGAGGTAGTCTGCAACGTGTTATGAATTCGAAAGCACGCGATTTCGCGAGGCCGCCCGTCGTAGATGAGATAATTGCGAGCATATTCGATCAAACGAACGTTATAGGACGGAAGCGTAATTTCCCGGTTTAGTATTTTCCTATTAGCGTTACATCCACGGCATTAAGCTCTCAATGACCTAATGTTTGTATAGTCCGACTGCTTCAATGTGTTGTGCTGATATATAACGCACGAGATATTGAGATGCGGTTATGAATCAATAAATTGTGCAAATTGTGAATATTAAAGAATTGCAAATACGAGAGGTGTACTTATTGATAAATGCTCGAAACGACACATAAACAGTATGAAACTGCTGTTGTAACTAATAAATTTCATCTCTTAAAAGAACAAAAATCAAAGATTGGCTCATTATCGCATGTAATGTGCGACAAAATGGATGCTTTCATTTTTGACAATGAACCAGTTCACACTTCAACTGTTACAAAATTTATGAGTTGAGCTTCGAATTTCTGCCTCATCCATCTATATATCCGTCAGATATAGCCCCGTGCGATTTCCATTTATTTTTGAATCTAAAAGAACAACTTGTTGGAAAGCAATTTTTGAGCAACGACTATATAATTTGGCGAGCTGTTATACAAACACTACGTACGATAATGAGCCAGCGTTTAACATTTATTTTTTTAAACGATAAAACTTGTCAACGATAACAATGTAATACTACTGTCGCTATTTATGCGTCGTTTCGGATACTTATCAATCGCTTCACGTAAATCGCATGTCCGAAGTTTGTAATTTAAAACTGCATCGTGAATATATTTTCTCTCCTATATAATAATATACGAAGCGGAAAATTAACTTTCGGAACGTAATAATCTTACGAGATATAGTTGCGGCGTCGCCAATCGGAGTCTTCGATCGGTTGCGAGAGCCCGGGCACATCATTGTCGTGGCGGGTGCAGCAGCCGGCGGAATGTCAGTGCGAGAGCACTCCAGTGGGCTTAATTGACACAGACTCGTTGCTAATTAGTTTACATTACACTCTCCGTCTTCCAGGTCTTGCCAAGTCACTCCTCTAAACTCGTATCGATATTGCGCGAGAGGCTCTTTAATGTTGAGCTTCGTCACGCTGCCAACTATACCAAGCATCCAAGTATACAAGCCTATGCGCACACACGTGTCTGACCATGTTGCAACGTTGCGTGCACATGCCAACGCATATGTTCCAACGCATTTTCGCCGTTCTGCAAGTGCGTCAGAATGCGTGTTTGTCACATCGACAACATCGACAAACATAACACGGAATATCTCGATCGGCGAAAAACCACAGGCTGTCAACGATTAGTAATAACAATAATAACAATAAAAATAATTGTATACTATAGAACTTAATCTTCTATTTTTTACAAGCTTCCGAGAACGGTTCATTTGCATGCTGAAATATCACAAGCAAAAATCTACTTAATCTGATCAAACGTGGAGATTTAATAAGACGCAGTATCTCTCGGAGCGAATAAATTATACAGGTGTGTGTGTGCGTGTGCGCACGCATATGATTAGGCGTGTAAATTAATTTGGTGCTTTTTCTGAATAAAATTCAAACTTTATTTGTAGATACTTAATACAGTAATACAATAATAGTTATCACAATAAACCATTAATGACTATAACTTTAACTTTTCGGGCAATTGTCGGGTTCTGTCGCAGAAAAAAAATATAACAAAAACCAAAGTTAATTTTTCATGTTTATTTACAGGCAGTTTGTCACTAAAAAAGATCCAACACAAGGATCGATACGTCTGACGTTCAAAATAAAGCTTTTATACTAATAAACATCCTGCATTCTGTCTCGTATTGAAGCCTTTCAAATTTTCTACCAAAAATGTAACAGTTTTGATTCAATGAAATTATCAATGGATTTTTCCACATCTTTGATAATTTTAAAGTGCATCACACGGATGATGCTGGGAAGACTTGAACAATAAAAATTAAATAGAGCCAAGTTTAGAGAATATACCGGGTGTGAAAATTTTAGATAAATAATTATATTAAAAGAAAAGAAACCAGAGAGCCAATAGTCAGGTTAGCAATAGACAGTCAAAATGATTAAAAACGCTATAGCGGACGTTTTGATTTTATTTATTGTTTCGATCTTATTTTTGTACCGTCCAGTCTAACGGATGTTTTTTCTATTCAATTAATTTTTTTATATTGTTATTTAGTCTGCTGAGGATGATCTACAATAAATAAGATCGAAACGTCTACTAAACACACTGCGTTTTTAATAATTTTGACTGCTAACCTTAACCATTGGCTCTCTGGTTTCTTTTCTTTTAATTTGTTTCTGTGAGCCGTTTATTGTTAACTATTAAATAATGATATCTTTTGTCTGTTTTGTAATATAAGACCGAACGTTGTCGTGGAACAATCACATCACCTTTCTTCTTTTCCATGTGTACGGCCTTTTGCGCTTCAATTCATCACCTAATTTGATCAATTGTTGCTTATACCAATCAGCTGTGTTTGTTTTGCCAGATTGTAATAGTTCGTAATAATATAAAAACTCTCTTCACATGCGTCATCTGAACACGCAGAAACTATAAACGTCTTGTGTACAAATCAACATTTATCAAAAGAGCTGGTAGTTTATTTTGAATTTAAGAAACTTAAACGGTCAGCTGTCAAATAACTGTCAAAGATATATAACTCTAATCACATATCTGTTTACTAATCTACAGCAAACGTTAAAAGACCATTGATGTTGATGCCTAAACTAATGAGAATTCTGATTTGATTAATAACGACAATTTATTGGGTTTAATAATATTGTTTGTGCGGTTGTTCTACGTGTTAATGAGAGACGATTCTTTTATAAAAGGCAATAACTTGCCTATACAATAACTTGACTATTCAATAATGTATTGATCGTTTCGATCGACTATCTTTTGATCTTTTTCAGGCAGCTTAATTATTCCTCGTTCAAAGAACTTTCTGTCTTTTTCAACGAAAAACTGTTCAAGTGCCGTTTGATAGCTTTCTCGAAGACAAAGTGCTGTTTATTCAAAAAAAATAGGTACGTAAGGATGAGGATACAAGATTTCGTGATTATGGAGAATACGATAAACCATACAAGCCTAACTTCAATCATTTTCGCCGTGTTTGCAAAGATGTGCGCGGTCTGACTCTGTTATGATGGGAAACGCCCTTACGATTTGTCAATTCTAGACGCTTCTTGTAGATTGCTGTGTTCAATTTGTTCAGTTGACCACAGTACACATTCGAATTTGATCGTTTTGTTTGGAAGCAGCTCATAGAACACAACACTCTTCCAATTCCACCAAATTGACAGCATAACTTTGCTCGCGTAAACTTCTGTTTTTGAAGTGGTTTGTGGCGGTTTTGTCGCGCTGTCCCCCCTCAGGATCTTTTGCGCTCGACATTGTTGTAGACGATCTATTTTTCATCGCGCGTCACCATTCGCTTCAGAAATGGATCGCTTTTCTTATAGTTTTTTAAATAAATTGCTTATGGAAATACGTTTGATTAAATGAGCTTTACTCAGTTCGTACGAAACTCATCAAGTCGGCTAACGTAGCCAAGTTAATGTAAATGACATTCGATTTTGATAACTGGAAAATGTCTGAAATCTTCCGCGTCATATATCATGAATTAGTGTTTTTGTGATTAACACTTCATCTTATCGATGTTGATTTTAATTGACCGAGCATGATGTACATATCTTGAAACAGAAAAATCTCCAAAATAAAATCTCGCACACACATTCTTTCACGGCATTTCTTTGCCATACGCTGCACATATCTTTTTACAGGTTTGCGTTTTTTTATTTTTTAAAATGAAAAAACATAATATATCAAAAATACTCGATCTTTCAAATGACACAAAACATACCTAATCTGTAAGAATTTTTTTTTAAATGTTATTGATGTCATCTGTCAAATGACTATGTGTTTCCAAGATTTGAACTGAAAATAGTTGCTTTTCAAAGCGGTTTCTGCCATCTATACAAAACCCGCACGAAATTTTTAGACAACCCAATATACTTAACTTGGATTATTAAAATTAGCTTTATCCGAAAACATTACGTATGAAAAATATTGGAATCTTGGTTTATTTGTCGACGAGCCCATTGGCAAAAACCAATAATGTATAACGATGATTATTATTCGATAATTATTATTCAACTCTTGATGCAGGAATGGGGTATAGATAGAATTTATGGTGTCTTAAATATACCTATATCATGATGTATAAATAAACGTGGCACATTATAAAAACGTTCAATTTGTTTGAGACTTGATGTAAAAAGTTGATGTAGCAACTCCTAACACACCAATTTCAAGAAGAGATAGTACTTTTGACGTTGATAACGACGTTGTTTTAAATATTTATCTTTTACTCTTTGAACACAAGTAATTTTAATTGGTTTATGATCTGGATGTCTGCTTTCTGGATATTGCTAGGCGTAAATGTGTGCAGGTAGTCAAAAATTATTATCACTTGCTCCTAAACAAATAATTACACAGGCCTGCAAATTAAAAAGTGTTGACATGTGTTTAAAAATTGATAGTGGTTTTTTACGTATTTTTGCGCTGAACACGAATCTAGCCTCAGAAATTGCCTATCACATCAGGTTTTTGAGATAAATGGAGTAAAATGGCCCAAAAATGACAATTTTGGCTATATTCATAAAAATATTACAGAGAAAGTAAATTATTTTAAACAGTTTTGTTAATGGCTTCTTATAGTACTATCCTTCTTCTTCAAAACCCATTTTTACTTGTTAACGTGCGTTTTTTCGCCAAGATACATTATAAACTTATCAGAACATAGGAATATAGCCTTTTAACAAGTTGAAAGAACTGGGTACTAGCATAAGTAAACTAAATATAGCAACTCTTAAACTTCTTTGAAATATTTATATTTCAGTTTACTTATGCTAGTGTCCAGTTCTTTCAACTCGTTAAAAGGCTACATTCTTATGTTTTGAAAAGTTCATAATTTCTAAATGGTATATCTCGGCGAAAAAAAACGCACGTTAAAAAATAAAAAGGGATTTTGAAGAAAAAAGGATAGTACTATAAGAAGCCATTAACAAAAATGTTTAAAATAATTTACTTTGAACAGTGTGTAAAACGCTCGTATGATACAACAATAGGTAAAAATAAAGGTGATTAGCGAACAAAAGAAGTTTCTATATTTAAAGGTATAAAAACAATATAATGTTACAAATGTGAAACGTTTCGATCTCTAACTAAAGTCATCTTCAGTCGCATACAGTTATTATAAATAAGAGATACAAAAAAAGATAAATTGCTGTCGTTATGAGTCTTCAATTAATGTCTACATTACAATAAAATAATAAAAAAATTCATACCTTAAACAGGTAAAACATAGTACGTGATGTATATTACGTGAGGTAAAATATAAAAAAAAAAAGTGAAAAAACATCGCACACATACATGTTGTGAATATGATTCGCAAGATATCCAATGCTGAAAAACAGGTAGGAGACAACAAATTTATGTATTAATTCCCACTCTCCAAAACGTGGTGAAGAGAGGAAGAACCGTTATATTTAAAATTACGGTTTTTGATCTCGTCTAATATGAAGAAATATTAATTGTCAAGTAAGACAGTGTCATTGACTGAATTGAGACCGTTTGTTTCTTGATATGAATAACTTCTGAAATTAATCTTTTGTAAAAATTTTTTTCTCTGTCCAGAATTTTGATATTATTCCAATCAAAGGAAAAATTGATCGAAATCAATTCTGTGTTGAGAGACAACAGAAAGTGATTAAGAGCTGTTAATATTTCTATGTTCTTTTATCCTTGTCTTGAGTTGTCTCCTAGTCTGCTCGACATAGAACGCATTACAATTATTGCAATTGATCTCTGTAAACAACGTCAATAGCAGAGTCAAAGTCGGTTTTGTCTTTATAGACCTTAATTAAATTATTAAGTCTATTTAGGCATTTATATCTTCTCATGAATTCTGTGCTATCAAAGGCTCTGGCTAAAAATTCAGATAAATTTTTATGTAAAGAAAGACTACAAGTTTTTTTTCATTATTAGATTGAGGAACAAAGGAATTTCGAGTTTTTAATTTAGAGGAAATAAGCTTTTTAATTCTGGTGTAAATGCTTTTAAAAATTAGATCAAAGGGATAATCATTGTCAAGGATGACATAAAGGATAATGTAAAAAATAAGAAAGATATCTTCCCGAATGTCTTTGTGTGAATCAATTTTCAGAGAGTTGTCAACAACCTCAATTGAAAAGTCAAGAAAATTGATCTTGCGGTTGATTTCAAGCTCCACAGTAAATTTGATTTTATTGTGGTATGAGTTAAAAATGTTAACTATTGTTAACTAATGTCATCTATTATGTGTCAGGAAGCTGCAAAAAGAATATCGTCTACGTAACGGTAATATATAGGTAAATTTGTTTTGATATACAGAGCTTTGTTCTCGATATCTTGTAAGACAATGTCCGCAATAACAGGTGACAATAAAGGTGAACTCATAGGAGTCCCGAACGTTTGTTTATAAATTGTGTTGTCAAAGATATAATAGGTCGAAGAGAGGATAAAAGAGGTGGCAAATAAAAATTCTTCAAGTGGAATGTTAGTATTTTTCTTGATGTAGTACCAACGGTTTCTCAAGCTATTGATAACTAGATCGACAGGAACATTCGTAAATAAGGATATTACGTCAAGAGAAACTAAAATATCAGAATCATCAAGCTTAACTTTGGAGAGGTTTTTATATAACTAAAACTATCTTTGGTGTGGCTTCTTGCTAAAGGAAAGCTATCAGTGTAATAATTTTATGGATATTTTATTAAGGAAACGCCAAGGGAATAAAAAAAGACTATTGACGGATGAAACAATGATCCTGAGAGAAAAACCATCCTTATGTAATTTCGGAAGGCCATAAGCTCTTGGCAGCAGTCTGTCACTCGATCTCAAAGAGTTGGCACGACGGGTATCTATGTAATTATTATTGAGCCATCGTTTAATTAGATTATTTAAATCCAATTCTATTTTTTTGATCGGGATTTTTATAATTTACTTTCTCTGTAATATTTTTATGAATATAGCCAAAATCGTCATTTTTGTGCCATTTTATCTAAAAACAAATCCCTGACATGATAGGCAATTTCTGAGGCCAGATGCAGCGTGTTCAGCGTGTTCAGCGTACAAAAACGACTTTTCTTTTTTTTAATGCGAAACCATGCAAGCTTGTGTTATAGTCATAATTTCTTCCAGAAAATAATTGGAAACTGATTATATCATTATAAAACTGATCAGAAGTACAATTGGAAATATTAATATAAAATAATGTATCAGTAAAAATAAAATGTGATAAGCAAATAAAGTAATACTTAGCGCCTTTGGTAATAAGGAATACGTAGCTCAAAAGTTATTAGTAGTAATAGCTGGAATTTGTTTTTTTACAAAAGCCAATAGAATATTTCATTTCCAATATACGTAGAGAACATCCAGTACTAGTGTGAATCCCGGCAATCAACTTTGAAATTTTATATCTCGAGAATGGTTTGTGCAAAAGACGTAAGGTAAGTAATGTTTTAAAAACATTTTGACGTCATTTACAGAATATTCAATACCAAAACAGATTCTTATTAAGAAATTAAAAGTTAATCTTGACAAGAGTAATCCCAATGTCAAACAGATGTCAACATGTCTCCCTTGAGTGGAAATCCTATCACTTTTGTCTGAAATTGTTTCGTATCTTCCATATTTTTCGAGATATTTGCCTAGAGCAATTGGAACATCCATTGGATCGTTGTTATACAATATGTATAACAACTTTTACAATATGTATAACAACGATTACAATCGACTTCGGGAGATTAAATGCTAAATGTTTCAAAAACAAAGAATGAAAAGCTAGATATAATGAAAAGATACCATACCATTCGGGAGAGACCGATAGAATCCGATTATAAAAAAACGACAGACAATCTAACAAAAAAAATTAATAACGATTGAATTTTCTTTGAAAACTTAATGCTCAAATTAATCATTAACTTGAGCGTAGATCTATCGTAATAATGGCGCTTACATTTCAAAAAAATAAGAAAGAATTAAAAGAAGGAGAGAGAGATATGTTTCTTCTGCTTTATATTTTAACATATTTTAAGTTTTATAGACACGTGAAAATCTTTCGCGTGAAATATATAAAAAATTCTCTCAGAACTCTGACTAGAAGTAACACTGCTGTATGTCTTTTTTTCGGTCGCTTTTGTTCTACAGGCATCTCCGCGATTCTTGTTTCATAATTGTCAGAAACTTCTAACGTCGCGTTGCTTCAGAGAACTCGCGGCTTGTACATTTGTTCGACATGTCGCCGCACGTGTACTTACTGACGCGCGAAAGCACGAAGTATTACATCACTTAAACGTTTGTCGCTTTTCTTTTTATTTTCATTCCGTCACCGACTATTTTTCATACGTTTCCATTCTCGCCGCAAGTTTTTTTTCTCTTAGAATATAAAAAAAAAACCAGCGTCACCGCTACAACACGCATACCGATGCGCATAAGAATCGAAATGCGACGACGACGTCAAGTTTTTGTCGAGTTTTGTAAGTTTTTTTATATGGTCGTGAACGTTTGTCAAGAAAAAATTAGATGACAAATTCACCGCTGTACAAAAACGCTTTTAAACAATGTATGCGATGTAAATGTGCGAATAAACAGCAGAACTAATTGTTTACAAGCTTCGACAGACGATTGTACAATATTGAACAGTATTGGACAGTATATTTGTTTGTATATCGATCTATGTAAGTTCAGGACTATCAATGCATTATCAATCCTGACTATGACTGTTATCCAGCAATCCTTAATACTATTCCCACGTTCATTCCCATAAGGAATACCGCAAAAGAACCTTTGCGTATGCAAAGCGAAACGTGTTCTCACCTGTTGCAAGCTTCCTTGTTGATTCTAATCGAGCACTTGTGATAGAAGTTTGCGTTCTCTCTTTTCTTCTTTTTTACTCAAGCAATTTTTTGCTATCGGAAGAAAGAAATTGCTTGACAGCAAACATGTTTTTATATTATTCATAATTACAAGTTGCTTAATACGTTTTTAAACTCAATCTGTTTAGCAATATTTAAATATGTATAAATATATATAAGTTGAAAAAGAATCTAAAAGAAGAAAAAAATAAAAATTGAATAAATACTGTGAAAAGTTTTATTAAATTTAATTCAAATATCCACGTGTGTATTAATTTACACATTTGAAGAAAGAGAATAAATATATATTATATATATAATTGAATGCATATCCGGTATATTGGCTCGTATCGACTTCCATAGTTATATATTTTCACAAACTTTTAAATTGTTGTAATCTACGCAAATGTTATTAAAATTTTCATTTGTGTAAAATATATCAATATAATTGTGCCAAATCCACGTATCAGTTATTGAATTATCAAAAATTTAGTTATTTACGGAAGAAAAAGTAACAGTAATAGAAAAGTAATTGGTTTTAAAGAGTTAAAAAAATTATAATCTTAGTCCATTAAAGTCATTATATTATTACATAAACATCTATCATATCTGTCTGTTTCTTCTTATTTAAATTTTTGAAAACAATGTGTGTACAATATGTTTCGGAGTTTGAAAGAGCTGACGTATTTATCTCAGCAACGGCTGATTGTGAGTCAAATTGAATCTTGTCCAGGCAACAATCAGCAGCCGGAATTAAATTACCCAATGAGAAATTTGATCGAATTGATATCGAATCGACCTCGAATCCGTCAAATGTTTATCGATGATCGATTTCATCACACTTTTGATGTATTATCGATGCAATTTATTAACGTTTGTATACTATATTTAGTTGATTTTTTATAGAAGTATTATATATATTCTCTGTATTTATGCTAAAAAAAAACTAAAAAACCGGGATTTGACGTCAATTCTACGTCGATTCGATGTCGTTTCGATGTCGATTAAAACGTAAATATATATGTTTCTTTTGTTTAAAATCTCTCTAAAAATGATAGAAATATAATAGTAATAATAAAGTGAGAATACTATTATTAGCTGTCATATTACATCGCAGTGATGCAAAAAGTCTGCAAGTTTCGGAAGACCGAGAATGAACCTAACTAGCGGCGTGAAAATTGCTCCAATTACACTATGCGTAAGTCATCACTCACTCATATCCTCTAATTCCAATAAATAATAAATGAAATGTGTAGGATAGCTTGAAAATAAGTAAATAAAAATAATTACAGTTTAGTAAGGAACAAGTGATCTCGCGGACTGAGTGCAGGGGCTGCGAATATGGAAGATCTCGAGTTCGAATTCCACCACTTTTAGGTTTTTTCCTGGCCCGGTATCTTTCATCAAGTTAATCAGTTGATCGGCAAACTGAATCAGACCTCCAAAGATTAATTTGAGTAAAATCTCGAGTTAAAATTCTCCTTCCACAAGGCAATTTCGGCGGACATTTTAATATTAATGTGATATTACATTAATATTACGATAATATTTCTATATTAGAATGTATTATTGCAATGAAAAAACAACAATATTACTGTGATATATTGCAGTAATATTATATGCTATGTGAGAATATACAAAAGAAATATAGCGCAAAATGGATCCGGATTGATTTCCAGTCAATATCGAAAACACATCGATTTTTTCGACAAAATCACATCGAATCGATTACTATATTCGAGATCGATTCAATGTCGATTTGATCAACCATTTCTCATTGGGAACGTAATAAAAAATATTTAATTTTGTTCTCTTCGTGCCTATATGTGTGCGCAGATATTCTTATTCCAATTCAAAAGTTAAAAAATTTGAAAAATGACACGTCGATAATTTTGAGATTCCACGGTTACTCAACCTACACTCAATTCCTGTGGCGCGGCGCGAGATCTTGGAGAGCGCGTCTCTTATCCTTTATTTCGCTTCCGGGATTGGCTATATTCGTGCCAGCGCACATGATGAGGGCCGGATATGCGCGTCGGTGGATGCGCGCCGCGTGCGCGCATATACGCGCCCGCGAGCAGTGTCGCGTCAGCTCCCGGCCCTGTCGCACCACGTACCATCATCCAGGTCCAGTACCTATACCTGTTCTCTTCTCTTTTCTTTCTCTTTTTCTCTCTCTTTCTCTCTCTCTTTTCTCTTTTACTATCCGACCGACCGACCGACCTAATCCAATCGATCCGATCCATCCGCCGATACTATACACATCTCGTGTGGCTAAACGTCCGATTGCCACGCTGTCGAGTCGAAAGTCGATCAAACAGTGCTCCACAATTGCCGCTGTCGTCGTTTTCATCGTCTCCACGTCGTCGACGTTGTAGTTAACGTTGTTGTTCAGCCATTCCGTGCGCAGATCTACTCATTGGCAAGTTATTTATCACTCACTATATTTTTTCACTCTTTCAAATACAAAATTAAAGTCATACGATTTATCGGTACCAATCAACCCGCTTGGATCGGTGTTTTTCAACGCTTTGTTTATGATAAATGTTGAATTTTCTCTTTTTTTTGACAATTCGTAAAAAACTGAAAAAAGAATGAATACAATACCAAAACAAATATTTATACACAAATGCTTTGTAAGAAAATAAATACGTTTTTCGTTTCTCTAAAAAAAAGAAACATTGATCCAAGTTATATACAAATCATTCTTTAATTTGAGAGATTACTGGAAATAGAAGGAAGATTAATTGATTGTCAAAGATGCAATAGAAAACAGATTGATCAAAGTTTTATAGCTATAAAAATAGAAAATGTTCGTGTCACATATAAGTATTCGTAATATCATACAAGACCGCAGATAATATAAAAGTCATTATCACACAAATTTGTTTCGCGTAGAACTAAGAAAATATAATTTTTTTTCGTTGAATCTCTCTCAAAATGTATATCTGTAATGTGAGGGTGCGTACACATGGCGGATTTATATAGATGTACAGATATGTACAAAAGCGAAGTCGCGCGCGCAGACTCCGTTCGTAGTCTGGTCTCTTATTTTGCTCGTATTGTAAACGCTCGCTCTCGCGTATCTGTGTAACAACCGGACAGTAATCTGGATAAAAATTAAAATGGCAAAATCACATGTAAAATATGTCGAAAAATACTTCTTATCTTTTCATAAAACTCTCTAAATAAAGGCTGGTCACTCATTGACAATTTAAAGGTCACATACATACAAAAAATCGCAAATCCAATCTTTAATTTTTTGCACGAGTTAAATATGCAAAGTGAAATCCATGATGGAATTTTTATCGCAGAAAACTCGAAAGTTCGGTAATACTTGCTTTTATGCAAGACAAGACAAATTGTTTGAAACAGTCTTCCCCAAAAACTATTGCATGTAAGTCATGACTTTCATAGTCGAATGTATATATAGCATACCAAGCGATGTGTAATAACCGACTCGGTTAAATCGAGGTATTTATAAACCGCGTAAACTCTTGCCGGAATGCATTCGATAATTTATGCGTTATAACGGACGAAGTTACGCGCGCGTGCGCACGCTGTGCGTACTGAAACTAATTTATGACTCTCACATGTATTAAAACGCGAAACGACGCGACGCGTCGCTGATACATTCAAAATTTCGTTTTCTCACATCATTAATAATACACATCATTAATAATACAATTTGATCAATCCTATATTTCTCTCTTTCCTTCCTGTGTAAGCGCAAGAAATCTCCGACGCTAAAGAGATTGTCGCGCCCCGTGTCGGGATTTATTTTTAACTCGACCCTTAAGAAGATTTGCGCCCGCTAAGCCAACTAAGCGTTACGCACTCCGTGTAATTACGAAAAGTACAGACATGCGATAACATTCTCGACGATGTATTACGTAATTAGCCATCGTGAGCTAATTTGAAAATTATTAAGAAGTTTTGAAACATTGGGACTTCCGAATGTGCATACATGTATACGTAATACATAATATCTCATGTAACTTATCAACACGATCCTTGATTTGAATTATACTGCACGCGAATACGATAATTCCTTTCACCGGTATTTGAGCGAACAAAAAAACGTCGTTGAAGTGTTCCTTTCGTAATATCGCGGATTGCCAGATTGTGTTTTAAAATTCATCCCTCGCCGAGCTTCACTATCGTGCGATATTCCAGCGTCGTCGCAAGAGAAGCGCGGTAGCGCTTCACGCCCTGGCGTATTTATTCCGACAAATAGTATCGCCAGCGAGAACTATTATTACATCTAGACAACAAGTGCGACGAAGTACCGTCGCTGCTTGAGGCGCGAATCCGTTAATAACTCACAGTTGACCGAAATAGACGCGCGTTACACGAGGGGGTAAATATGCGCCGGAGTGCGGTGTACTTGGCCAGTTAGAGATCAGGTCACCGACTGCTCTCTCCCGCCGGACTTTCTCGTAACTGAAATACCTCGGATGTCTTGGCGTTTAACGTACCGAGCACATCAACTCTCAGTGTGCATCGAGAGTTTGAGTGTTCGGTCACAAAAGAAAAGTTTCCTCGTCTCTTATTCTTTCTCTAGTCATACTCTCTTCGAAGTATTTTCTTTCTCAGAAGAAAAAATAAGAAAATTACACGGCACGGCAGGAGAAAGACTAGAAATATATGAGATATAATATGAAATATAATGAGACTTTTTATGTACATTTTCCAGAAGAGAAAGATGCGCGAAATATAGAAATGCTTATTGCGAGAAGCAAATATAGAAATTAGAAAACAACTTTGGCTGAAAATCATCCCTTTTCCGATATGTCATTCAGCATTGTCTTATCAAATATCACTGGTTATTCTTTATCTAGTCTCTCAAACTATGCGTCTTCTCGATTTTTCTTCTCAATCCACTCCAACATCGAGTCGCAATTAAGGCTTCGATCCTTTTGTATTCAAGTTTCCGAGCGATACCGTCTTCTTACCTTATCTTTAAAGGAAGATTCAGACTTGAGTCGCAGAGAAAGAAGTTATTTTCATGTTATCGTTGCCGCGGCGGCAGTTAACAGTGTGTGTCGAAACTTTTGTTCCAGTTAACATTAGTCTGGAGAAACAAAGAAGCAGAGACGCGCGTCAGCAGAATGCATAGGCGAGAAACAGAAAGTGTCTGTCAAAAGAGGCGTTGTTACCACCGGGGGCGTATTTCCACTATCTTCGTCTGCTTGTTCGTTAGCGTGAGAGTAGAAAAACAGAGAGAGAGAGAGAGAGAGAGAGAGAGAGAGAGAGAATATACATACAGACATATATATATAAATAGATATAGGGTAAAATTACGGTATTTGCGTCAGGTTTTTGACGTCGCATAAGTCAAAAACAATAGGAGTAAGTATAAATTTACGCGCAATGTAACTTTGTTAGACTTGTATGATATTTGTATTTGGATTCTGAAGCGCTACATATCAAATGCCAGAATCGCGGTTTAAATTTACATACTGACACCGAAAATTTAGATAAATCATATTTACCGCTTGTAATCAATACAACCTAGCTTCTATAAGCACATGACTTTAGTTTTTGTTATTTATCTCGGCGCGATTTGCACGTTTCTCTCAGTCGCTTCAATGCCGCTGTCACGAGATGTCTAGTTACACTATGTACAGTGCGGAGCACCATATCGTGCGCCGTGAGGAGAAGTAGTTCTCCTCCGGCCGCCTCCTACTACCACGCGCCGTTCTCGACC
>QVNW01001356.1:0-22679 GCA_014825475.1 Pseudomyrmex flavicornis | reverse complement strand
AATTCAAAAACTCACGTGTAAAATTTACACGGTGACAAGAATACATATATATATATATGTGTTCGTATATATACGCGCGCGTATTTCCGAATAACGATGTTATGTTTTGTCTTAAACAGCTCATTAGGTAATTCCCCGTGTCGTTTGACGAAAAAACTGTTTTAAATATATACAAAAATATCTTTATAGTAGCTAGTGTATTATGATAAAAAAAGTTAAAGGTTTACAAAGAGGAGAAAACGTTTTTTTGCTGGAGAATATATTTCCCGCTTCTCAATTGTAATTTCACCGATAAAGTTTTGAAAAAAAAATCTCCCGACTCTTTTCCTATGAATTTACACGAATTCGCGCGTATGCACGTTCGCGGAAGTTTAACCGAGTTTCCGCGTTAATAGAAACTACTACCTGTGTGTGCGCACTATTTGATACGAGAAGATGTGAGCAAGATCAGCGGGCAGATGTGCTCGTCAGCTCCTTTTCCCGCTTCGGGTCCCAAATAGAGTAAGAGAGTCAAATAACTCAGCGCCTATGTAACCAACACAGAGAGGCGCGAGCGAGCAATAAACCTTCCTCGTCTCTATTACGACTTGATATACGTGGCATATACATGCGGTACGTATTCGCGGCAGCAGATAGGGTATCGCAGAGCGGCATCTCTAGGAAACTCGTTGCAAGATAAAATGACGAGACTGCAGTTGTCGGCTGTATTCATATGTTGAAGAACAAGAATTTCTTGGACTCAATATGAGCGTTACAAAATGGATTTAAATGGAACTTATTGTACAATTATTAAAAAAATAATTTGAATTTCTGAAACAATATATTTTTTTATTCTTATATTGTGATAAAAAAACTCCGACTCTAATGAAATATAAAAAGTACTGTAAAAACAAGTAACTAATTTTATATATATTTTTAAGATAAAGAAAAACTTAAGTTAAAGAATCGTTATTTTTATTTTGTTGATATATAAACAATCAAAAAAATAAGAAATGAAAAATATTGTTTTAATTAATATTACTTAAATTGTAAAACATATAAATATATACTAAAAACTGTATTAAAATATCTGACTTTATACAACATGTTTTTTCATTTCAATTTTAATAATCTGGAGCACTTATAATTTATGTGTTAAAGAACATAAAAATATATAAACAGCCCAATAAGTGCAAATATAATGTCTGCGGCATTTTTTTTTTATTAGAAGAAAATAAAAGTTATATTGTCATATATATTGAAATCCGAGCTTATATGGCGTATTACTTGTCGAGATTCAAATATATTTCAAACTAATGATCACTTTTTTTTTAACATTTTCTTTTGGATAGCGTATATATAGAATACGTCCTCTTCCGTTAGTTAGATTGGTTGTCTAAAGGGTCGTCTACAATGAAAGTAGTAAGGCTGTAAGAGTAGAGTAATGTTCTTGGAGTTATTTCATTTTTGTCTAGTCTTTCATTGGCTAACAGTAAGGCAGTAGGCAGTGCGAAATGGGAATTGCCCATTTCGTTATTCCCGTTGTTACTTCACCGAAAAATATATAGTTTACTCTCTACTCTTACTGTCGTACTACCTTTATTGTAGACAACCCTTAAGATATTTATATTTTACATATCTTTTCTTTATATTTCCTTACTGATTGTGCAGTATTATACTATCCAAACAGTGCACGGCCGTTCCTTACAGTAGGTAAACTTATCTAATATCAGACTCGTGCTTATGTCTTGTGATTTCGGTAATCTTATAATAGGAATTAATTTACTTAAATAATGCAACTTCTACCGTTTGGTTTAGATAATTCGAGATTTTACTCGAATCTCTGGAAATCCGATACAGTTAATTCTTTTTAACCGATAAACTCGATTGAAAGAGACCAGTCCGGAAACACTTAAGATAGGCGGATTTGTGAACGTAAGATCTTCCAGATTCGCAATGCCTGCATTAAAAGGATGCTGAAGCAACGGTTAAAGTCCGACTCGACAGCTCAACCGTTACTACGCTATTTAGTAGGTGGCGTCTTATAGTTAGACCAAGACAAGGATAAATGATATGATAGAGAGAAGAATAAACGTATGTATCTTTCCGGCGCTTCTGCTAAAACCGCATTAATCGTAACGTTACTACTGTATTTTCTTACAAGCTTCAAAATTTTTTTTTTTTTTTTTTTTTTTTTTATACTGTTAATTTTATATATGAGGTTGAAAATATGGACTACGTTGTAACAGCCCATAAAAGGTTTTTTTTTTTGAGTGTTTTGAACTTCTTTAACATATTCTTTTTTATTCTGGAGAAGCGTTTTTCATTCCGACCAATGAGTAAAATGAGTGGAAAATTAAGAAATGCCGGTAAAACAGACGGCATTTGCAATTAAGGCTGCGTTCCGATATTCAATGTCAATGTTGGAAATTTATAGCAAATGTAACGTGAAGTATAGATTTTTAGTACTACTGGCAGTGAATATCATAACGCAGTCTAAATATATGATGCTGCCATCTAAATGTTAATAGCAAGTGGTTCATGTACCAATTATATCACTTATGGATAAATATAATGAATAGACTTACCGACTGTCAAAATGATAAAGTGGTGAGTAAGTTTATCAGCAACAATTTAATTGGAAATGGATAAATTTCCACATTGCAAAATTTACTATTCGATAACGATAATCGCAAAAAAACTATATAGAGCAAATCGATCTTCTCAGTTCTGTTTTACAGCGTGAACTTGTAGACATTACCTGCGAATGAGAACAAGGAAAAGAGTGACTAAAGATGTCAAGACACTGACTTCAGTAAATTTTGATAATATTTGACTTCTACAATAATATGTATACTATATACTTCGATTTTTTATTTCTTTTCTCAAAAGAACTTAGAACAATAGTAGAAATCGAATTGGAAATATATAATATTCCAGACAGCACAGAAAGGCAAAAAACATTTTAAAGGTGTCTAAATATAGACAATAAGATGTTTTTAAGTCGTCTTTTAGTTAATTTTTAAAAATATGTCCTGTCTGAGATAGAATATACTGGGTTCAAATCGAAGAGATAAACCGGATGGACGAAAACTCGTCCGTTTCGAGCATCTCTTCTACCAGAAAGTCCCCCCCTCTACAGCCATTGGCTGTCAGCGAGTGTCTCGCCAGTCCCGTATACAAATGCTATCTCTACTTTGGCCGCTTTTCTTCTCCTATGCGTAGTGGGATTCTCTTCTCGATTTGAACGCAGTATATAAATACACATTCTGTGATACAGAATAATTTCAATAATTGTTACCAAACAGAGCGATAAAAATTCATAAAAAGTCTCAATTTCGTTTTTAACAATTTGAATTGAATAATAATCGCCGCGGCGCCAGCTTTCTCGACCACGTACACCGGAAATGACGCGACTACAGTCGCGAGATCTCCACATCACACTTGGATACGATAGGGTGTCTCACGTATTCACCCGCCTCTTGCCGTCCCACTGCGCGTAGCATTTTTCTCTGCGCACCGTGTGGCCGCTTCGTGCCACTTGCGTGCGCGCACGTGTGTACGTTAGTGTGTGTACTGATGAAATTTTTCGGGTTTTGAACAAAACGCACGATGGTGATCTCGCAAGAGGTGCTTTCGAGAGCAGAGGAAATTGCCGATCAGGTGAATTGCGGTTGTGTGTCATTTTTTTTGCCGCGTTGTCGTGCGGATTGCAACCTCTTTTGACAATGAGAGTTTATTAGTCTTCGCTCGGTTTTGGAAAGAGGAAAAACGTAAACGGAGTTTGACTCCTGCGAGTGAGCAAGCCGCGCGACTTACGCGCATTCCTGTCAACGTCATTGTTTCCCGATGTGTTTCCCATATTTTTGTGCGCACCTGTGATCCTCGCGCGTTATTCGTCTTGGTTGCGAGTCGCGCGGTACGACTTGACGACCAGGATGTCGTGTTCCTGCGCCATTAACTGAAAGTACAGGTTATGAATTCCACAGGTGTATTCCGAGACATGTACCGGACAAACAAGCGCCAAGACTCGTCGTCATAAAAGCGACAAGTCTTTGCGTTTTTTGCTAACATATCGTACACGTAATATTTTTTTTACAAACGAATCTTATCAAAAGAATTCAGTATTTATACGGTATTTACAGTCTCATATGTCAAGCAAAGATGACTATGACTTTCTTATGCTCTTATTATCTGCTCTTTAACAAAACTCTTTTATCTGTGAGCGAGAAACCAGTGGAATAATTCTTCATTATTGGTAAGAATGTGTCACATAGTTTAAGTTATACTGTAATTAATGGTCTTGCACAGTAATATCTTGGTAGACATATGGATTATGGTCCACTTTCACAGACCTACTTTTGTATTCATATGTGTGATATATAGTAAAAACAAGGATTTATTAATATAAAAAATAATATTTATTAATACTATTTATTTATTAACCTTTAGACCGTCGGCATTTTTCCATTGAAATAGTGTATTTTTTTCTCAAAAATTCATGTATATTAATAACATATACGTTATGTGGAATCTCGAGGTTTGTATGAAGCCCCAAAAGGGGCTTTTGCGGCAGGGAACGGAGGTCACATATAGAAAAAATTTTTTTTTCGAAAATTGCTACATTGTAGTTTCTGGTTACCAATTTTGAGTGTAAATGTGTAAAATTTTGAACTTATGAGTAATACTAACGATACGACCGAGTATAAATATACAGGCTTCTATTGAAAAATAGCGTAGAATGAATGGAGAAAAATTTCTCATGTTTGCGCATTATTTAGTATTTATATTTTTTACTGTATATTTACTACATATATATGTACTAATTGTACTATTTTTATGACCAACATCTTAGAAATATAAAAATATCAAAGCCCCAAAAGAGACTTTTGCGGCGGCCTAAAAGTTAATATTATTCATCAAGTTCAACGTTTAAAAAATAAATTTTTCTCTATTTATATTTTAATTAAAGTTTATGTTTTTGATTAATGAGAATACAAAGTTTTTGAGACATTCTGTATTTATAAAATTATATGTGTAATATATCTTATTTATTTCTTAAAATACTTATATTCTATTTTTATTGATATTGTATATAGCATCATAAGAGTATTTACTGTTTACAGGTGATTCGCAATGGCAAACACATACTTCCAACATTGGCACGCTTATGTCTCATTGCTACATTCCTGGAGGATGGTTTGCGAATGTGGGTGCAATGGAGTGAACAGCGAGAATATATGGATGCATCATGGGGTTGTGGAAAGTTCTTAGCTACTATCTTTGTTATTGTAAATCTTATTGGCCAACTTGGTGGATGCGTCATGGTACTAGGCAGATGGCGAGTCAGCATAGCTTGCGGTGTCCTGTTCTTCATCGTAATCCTGCAGACTATCGCCTATAGCATATTGTGGGACTTGCAGTTTTTGTTCCGCAATTTGGCCTTAATAGGCGCATTACTCTTGGTATTAGCCGAATCTCGAGTCGAAGGCAGATCGCTCTTCGCTGGTGTGCCCAGTCTCGGCGACAACAAACCCAAAAACATATTACAACTGACCGGCCGTATTATGCTGGCGTTCATGTTCGTTACGCTATTCCGTTTTGAGCTATCGGTTCTGCAGATTCTTCAAGACCTGCTCGGCGGCATTCTCATGATGCTCGTGACAATTGGTTACAAGACTAAGCTGAGTGCGTTGTTGCTCGTAATTCTACTTACTACGTTAAATTTCTATCATAACGCGTGGTGGACTATTCCCGATTACAAACCGCTTAGGGACTTCCTGAAGTATGATTTCTTTCAGGTATGTAAGTTAGTTTTATTATTTAAATTTATTCTCTTAAACTAGAAAAGTCAAGTAGTTTTATTTTACTAATAATATTTCTTCCTTTCATTAAATATTTATAATAATATGAGATATTGCTAATCTCGATTGGTTTAAGTTTATAAATTTTAATTGTAACTTAATTCTAAATAAATCTTTTAAGCAAATTTTTAAACAATTTTTGAATTTCTTACATTTTTAATTTGTTACAGACGCTATCAGTCATAGGAGGTCTTCTAATGATAGTCTATCTAGGTCCAGGTGGAGTATCGATGGACGAGCATAAGAAAGAATGGTAGAATTATTCTACGTCTAGATGCGAAGTGTGTATGAACTTATCGGGTTGTTATCATGAAAGTTTAAAGTGAATTTTGTCTCGTTCCTGTTCCTTTGTACGCTCAAAGAAATTCTAAGCAAATCGTTAGAAACATCAGACGATAAGAAACTTGGTACATCGATATCATCGATCCAATGCAATCGATCGAGCATTAACTTATCGGTCAATCAGAGTTTTTTTTCAACAACGTGACGAAATAAAAAACTATTCTTCACAAGAAGAATCTGAAAAAACTTCAGTAAGATTAATTAGCATAAAAGTAAAGAACACAGGAAAAAACATACTGATACAAAGACTAATTATACAAATAATAATTACATTGTACATACTGCGTTTGATGTGGATAATATAAATCTTTTTTCTATGTTCTTTAATTCAGTTACTCAATCGAGAATTGATTCGATTGTTTTGAGATGAATTTAGTACCGAATATATGCTTCCATTACTTTTAATATAAGATTTATGAATTTTCGAAGAGTAAAATTATAAATGCAGATTCGTCAATCCTAGTTTCACTATAATGTTTAATTGTAAATAAACGTAAGATTTGTCTTGATTGTGCAATGAGAAAAAGAAAGAGAAAGAAAGATGTTTGAAATCAGCAGGTAAAGAGTTATTTGTTCTAATAATACATCATACGAAAATAAGCCAATCTTAAAATAGCGCATGTTGAGTCTCTCTTACTCTTTACGTCAGCGGATGAGAAAAAGAGAAAGATGACAGGGACTTACGATGGAAGGGAAGGTGCATTTCTATAAAGACGTTAGGAAAAGTGCAATGCCTTTTTGTGCTCTTTCGACGGTCTTTGTTACACGAAGTAATTAGCAAGAATGAAAAGCTAAGAAGTCTGAAAGAATGAAAATCAAGAATCAAAGGTGTAGACGCGTGCCTGTGAATAAAGGCACTACTATTTTGTACGGAAAACCATTTGCTTATGTTGTGAGATCGGTGGTGCGTAACGAAAGATGTGACCATTGCCTACAAAGGTAAAACTTGTTTTATCAGATACATATAAAAGAGATAATCTTGATAGAAAAACCTGTGTTGTTTATTCTTCCATCCTTAGACTAACACAAGTTCTTCTTATATGAGATTAGTTATATGTAATAAAATTATACCATAATTTGTACACTTATATATGTATTTGTTACCTAATAACAAATTTTTTAAACAAGATATCAAATATTTTATCAATTCAAAAATGACTGTGGTAATTTCTCACATATTGCAGATGTAATTTTGTGCAAATTTTATAATTTTATTTTATATGTACATATGATACATGTAAGAAACGTATACTGACAAGACATATATATTATATATACTGAATGTTCAAAGTTTTATATCAAATTAGTCTTATATATAAATTTTTTATGAAACTAAAGTCTAGTTTTACATGTAAAATTCTACTACTTACAAACATTTCTAATATAAAGATTCATACATATTTTTTTCTTCATTTTCTATCTGCTTATGACTTTTTTCTCTTTTTTATTAATATATCTATGTTTATACATTTTCATAAAATTGTAAAAATAAACACACACATAAAGAATAGTGTAAGAGAGTTTAATGTTACCGAGACATAAATATATCTCTCTTGTAAAACCAACTTGTCACGTAAATATATATTTTCGCTTATTTAAATTTAAACTTTCTATAAAAGAAGATTAAAAGAGAGTTATTAATCTTTTATAAAAAATAATTTGTCTCATAAATAATTCACATATTGTACAAAACAATTATACTACAAATAATTTAAAACACATACCAAGCAGTAGCAAGAAAAACGTCAGCAACCGAAAGGTTAAGGTATTTAAGGTTATGTACATAATACCGGTATGGATCATTCTCTGTAATTTAAAAGGTTAAGGAATTATAATTTACATATATTTATATTTACCTATTTGCAACAAAAGACGTCAACTTGACGTTTAATAGTCAAGCGCGCGTTTTGTACACACACACACATATATATACATACTGTATTTGTGGATATAAAATGAGCGATAACATAGTAAAAAGAGGAACAACAATTTTTACTAGCAAACCGTTTGTCTTCGCTCTTACATCAAAAAACAGAACTACTCGATGTGACAATTGTTTAAAAAGGTATAACGTACTCTTTTGACAATAATGGAATTGCAAAATATTTATAATCTTATTTATAAAAGCTTAAATTAATATATATGTACATGAAATATATCATACGCAAGTGTCTCATCTTATTTTATAAACGAGATGTAAATCATTGCAGTGGGAAATTATCCAAATGTTCCGGTTGTCATTACGTTTATTACTGCGACCGCAATTGTCAGAAAGAATCATGGTCGATACATAAAACAGAATGTAAATATCTGAAAAAGATATTGCCGAGAATTCTGCCAGATGCAGCACGACTTATGGCACGTATAATTTTCAAACTCAACCAAGGTGGAGCTGATGAAGTAGGCTATTATACAGAAACAAATTTCAGGAAGTTCAAAGATTTAATGTCTCGTATGTATTTTCCGAGTAAATAAAATGAATTTTAGAACAAAAAATGTAATGAACATTTGCATCTGAATTGTAGATTATTCGGATGTAAAAAAGGACCCAAAGAAATTGGAACATTTCACTATGTTGTACGGAGTGTTAGTTCAGTTTCTTGATGAGTCGTTGATACCAAATGCTGCAGAGTTGATGGGTATTTATGGTAGAATATGTACTAACTGCTTTAATATATTAGACAACAATATGAACACCATCGGAGCTGGTATTTATCTAGGTGCATCAGTAATTGATCATAGTTGCATACCCAATGCAGTTGCTGTGTTTGAAGGAACTACTATTTATATCAGAACATTAAAAGATCTGCCTTCTTTAGATTGGTCACAAGTAAGTATTAAAACACATATAAAAAAAAAAACACTTAAAAAATATTTGGCTCTTTTATATAAATATTTAATGGCTCCTGAAAAAAAATAGTTTTGTGTTAAAAATCAAAGGCAGATATAGATTATACTGTATCTAACATAAATACTTGATTTTGTATCAAACTTTTTTATAATTTTCTTTACATAGATAAGAATATCATATATCGATTTACTTAATTCTACTAAAGATAGACGCGAAGAATTGCAAAGTTCGTATTATTTTTTGTGTGATTGCGAAAAATGTAAACATGTGGATTTTACGGCTAATGCAGCCGCTTGTCCAAATTCTTCATGTAATTCTTCGTGTATGATCAAAAATATTAAATGTGAAAAATGCAGCACAAGTTTGTCCGATGAATTTAAAAAGACATTCGAAGAAGTAACAGATTTTACTTCTCATCATTTGGAAAAAATGAAGACTATGGCTTGTATCCTCTATGTATATATATTAATATAAAATTTATGTGTGTGATATATATTTGCAACATAAAATATAATCGAAACTAATACAGTAGTAACATTTTTTTCATATTTTTATCCTTAATGAAAGTAGATCTTGACGTCAGCAAGATGTGTTTAAAGAAACAGACAGGAGTATTGCATAAGTTTAATATACAACATATTCGTACTCTAGAAACAGCTCATATTGCTGCAATCAATTTAGAATGTTGGGAAGATGCAGAATTATATGGCAAAAAACTTGTACCAGGATATTTGTTAGTAATGTGATTTGCATATTATCTCTTCTTTTAAGAAACTTTTACATAATATTTAACACATTTACATACAATGATATTTCAGAATAATTTCGTTTTTTTTCTTTCACTTTTCAGATTGTATTATGGTGAAATACATCCATTGACAGGACTGTTGTATCTCACATTGGGAAAAATACAACTGCATTTAGGAAAATCAATGGAAGCATTGGAAGCGCTGAAAACAGCAAATAAAATATTGATGATAACACATGGTGATAAACATTCTTTATTAAGAGAAGAACTGAGACCTTTGCTGTACCAAGCTACTATGGATTCAAATAATATCTAAACATACAGAAATTTAGAATCTCTAGAAATTACTATTTATGTATTATAAATTATTTAAAATACACATTTATTATTCTGTTTAATGAAAGAATATCTTCAGTTTGCATGTAGAGAAAGCAAAACGAGCAAAGTGGCGATAGCATTGCGCGCGAGATACTCGCTGGTTGCTGGCAATCAATGGCTGCATTCAGCAGAATTCAGCGCTTAGAATTATTCTACAAAGTTGTAAATGTTTACGTTCAACAGAGAGAAGCCAAGGCCATAAGAGAATGTGCAATCGTTTTGCCGCCCCGTTTAAGTCAGCGCAATATCCACGAGTGGTGCACATTGGCAGCTACGTAGTCATGTCCACGAGCGACTTGTCGATGCGTACGCTATGTTCAAACGTGAACATGGTTCTATTCCGTGTTATATACTGTAGACATGGTTTTATTCCATGATATATGTACGATTCCAAGCGTCGAGAAAGATCAACAAGTAGCCGGCCAGCACAGAGAGCACCGAAGTTGTGGGGATATGCACACAAGCGAGAGTCGCCGTCCGTGTGCGCTCGTGGAAGAGTGCAGATATACTATGTTCCGTCTCCTTTCCACCAAGCTGGTTATATTCAGCAGAGCTCAATACTTAGGAAGCGCTTTGCGCTTATTGTCTGTGATTAGCATCTTCCTGTAAATTTATTTGACATATGAAAGTATATGCCAATAAGCATCGCAAAGCGCTTGCTAAGCGATAAGTTTTTCTGAACACAGCTAACAGCTGTAGAATGTTGGGGCTTTCTGATAGATGCGTGAATCAAGACAAGCAAGAGTTTTTGCTACAGATATCTTCTCTCTTTGAACTGAGTTTAAACTGTTTATATTGAAAAGCTATTTTTTATTGTTTCTTTATAAGAGGTGCATTATCGATCATAGGGAATAAGCATAGTTACAAAAATTATTTTATTTCTATAACATGTCAGCAAACTTACAAAGATGAAACGCAAAGCAGGAAACTTTTTCCTTAATATCTTCTTTTGCGAAGGTATTAAGACTTCTAGACAGGTACTTTGTAAAGATATTGACATCGAGATGCTATAAATTAATTTTATTTTGCAGATAGTTTCTATTTCTGTACAGCTTATTAATGGATAAAGTGTTCAGCTTTCTGAAAATACCTGTAAAAAAAGTAAAATACTTCTAAGACTATTTAGACAAATATATAAAACTATACTTCTACTCTTTGATTTTCATATAATTCAGTAAAAGTGTTTCAAATGATTTTAAGTGAATATTTGAGAAATTTTTTAACAGAAACATTTAGTTGTAATGATCGTTCACATATCTTTTACTTGTTGAAATATAGAGTTCAATTTTCAGAAAAATTAAAAGGTAGATTTTTTGGAAATCACATAAATCTATTTGCAACATACCCAACAGATTTTGATTGTAGAAAAATTATAAAGTCCAAGTATCAAGATGTATTCTTATCAAATTAGTATGACTTATAGAAGCATCGAATCTACAGACGTTGCCATCATGGTGTAAAACTGCATCTGACACCCCATGATTTACAATTTTGTCCAAGTATATAGCAAAAAGATTGTACTGTTGCAGCCGTTTCTACTCCAACTATCTAACAAAAAAACCAT
Organism: Pseudomyrmex flavicornis; assembly: GCA_014825475.1. Taxonomy (NCBI): domain Eukaryota; kingdom Metazoa; phylum Arthropoda; class Insecta; order Hymenoptera; family Formicidae; genus Pseudomyrmex; species Pseudomyrmex flavicornis. The sequence continues at coordinate 10,953 of QVNW01001356.1, read as the reverse complement.
AAAGAGAAAATTATTGAACATTAAACCTCTGTACCAAATTCTCTGTGTAAAGCATTTTTAAAAGCATTTTTAAAATGAATCCAAAAAGCAATAACTTACAACTACTGTCAAGTAGTAGTATTAACTGAACCTTCTAAAAGTGATGTCTTCCTTTTTCAAATAGTTTGTTACCTCTTATCACAGCTGAACCTTCAAAAAATGAATTACTTCAACTTGTGTGTTTTTCTGGGAAAATAAAACTTCTGTATGTGCTTTAACGGAACTTTTATCAAAGCCCATTCAGAATCAGCTATAAAAAAAATATAATTAAAATTAAAATTTAAATAAATTATTTGCTATTTATTGTATATAAATAAAAAGATAACTCTTCCATTCTTCTAGAATTTTTGGTGTTCCTACCTTCACAAGGTGTTATATTACATCTTTCTATCTCTTCAAGTGCTTTCCAACTACGTACACAGGCGACACTGTGTACATAGAGAGAAGACTTCTTTCTGTTTTAACACAAACAAATTATAGAAAAATAATTACGATTGACTTAACTGTAAATTGTCATCCATGTTTATTATGCACTAGTCATTCATGCATTTCATGCGTGAAACGGAACGCATCCGAAGTCTCATACAAGTTTACTTCGGGTGCATTGGGCGCAAGCGTGCAATTGATGCAATGGTGAATGGAGCCGATGGAGCGTAGTCGATGGCAAACAGGCAAGGGAAGGGGTAATAGGCGTTGGTCTCAGACATTTCAAGTTACTGAATAAACTATGTAAATGACAGCTCTGATGTAGTTGTACATAAAGAATCTTATTTTACTGTCACGAGGTGCAGCATTATTGAATATTGTGCATTAGTAAAAAGTTTCAAACAATTCATTTGACAGTTACTTGTGTGTATGTGAGACAATATAATAAAACATCGTACGTATAGAAATCAACATAAATGCCTTAATATTTATTGGATCTAAAAATCAATATTTCTAATTAGATACTTTGTGTGTAGAATTTTATAAAGTGAAAGAAATATATCTCATACAGAATAATTTAAATAATAATATTTATATTAATATATAATATAATTAAACTCCAACCTTTAAGTATTGGAAAATATTGAGTAACCTTAAATCTAGTAAATCTAGTAAATATTAGGCAGTATGCTTAAGAGATCCATGTAGAAGTGCATTAAACATTACTTAAAAAATATATTCAGAGTATTATGCCAGCTATATATATATATTTCAGACATTCAGAAGTTTAAATTTTCTTTTAGCACCAAAAAATGGCATTTTTGGAATCTTGTTGGTCACCATGCATCTGGTCAAACAGTATAAAAACAGGCTGCAAGGCTATAGCATTTTATACAGTGGCAATTAGCATAGTATTAATTACGTTAATTTGTTATCAACTGACTGGAGGTGATTCAACACAACTGTACAACCCACTATTTGAGGCTGATGTCAGGGGCTCCATGCAAGTTGTCGGAGGATTCCTGATTTTCTATCTGCTTTTATTAATTATATGTGGATTATTAATGGTATATAGTATAAAGAAAGGTGTACGTGGATGGCTTTTGCCATGGCTTGTTTGTTGGTTTATTGTTTGTCTATTTCAATTAGTCTTTGGATTGTGGCTTTTAGGAGGTTATTACATCTATTTGGATTCTGTGTTTGCAACACTATGCAACTGGCTTTGGATGTCGTACAATATATATTGTTGGCTAGTTGTTTTGTCAATGTACCAAATTTTTGCAAAATTACAGTCTCCTAATATAGAACTGTTGTGGCCTTAAAAGAAGCACTTGTCCTAAAGAAATTTAATATAAATGGAAGAAAAAACATTATACTGCAAGTTCTCGATCGGAATCTTTAAGTTCCTCGAGATTTGTGGAAAAGAATCTTTGATACAGTGCATGGTTAAACTCGTTCCAACCACTTGAACCATATTTGAGAAGGAATCAACATAAAATTCCATATCAAATAGAACAGCAAACTATAATCTATAGGAACACTTATAGCCAGCATATCTTCTAGAGAACAATAAACCAACGTAGGTCAATGAATAGAATACTAAACTAAGAAATAATCAATCAACATACAAAGGTTCCCGAACTTCAAAATACAATGAAGCATTCAAAACAAGATTATTTCACGCTACAGCGCTATAGATCTAACAATAAGCTACTCCGTCCGAATCTCCAAATGTATTTCGCCTAGAGAAATTACTAACTGAACAAAATCTACAGAGTCTAATATTAGATCTAGAGATTAGATTAGTATTCGAAAATATTTTAACCAAACATTTGAATTACTCGAATCTCATGTTTGAACGTTTATTGTTCAAATGTCTCAGGCTTATGTTCGAAGTTTTTTTATAACTTTTTTGAAAAATTGATATTATCGTTTTAATTATAATTTCTGTTTTCGATAATTTTTTTTTTTTATAAATAGTGACAATGTCTTTTTATGACATCATTTAATGACATCAAAAATGTCATTAAATACTGATAAAAAACAAGTCTTTGACACATCTTACAATGATACATATCAATAACAATGGTTTTTATATTGAGGCAATATTTATACATATTCCATATTTTTATATACTCTCTATGCGATATTATTTGTCAGAAGATGCAACTACTCTTAAGTTAATAGAAACTTTGGAATGCTTAATCTCATATGAAATTAACTGAAAATTTATAAATAAACAAAACTTGCTTTCTTCTCTGGTTATAGTACCTAATTTTCAAAGATTACAAATTGATCAAATAGTCCGAGCTCGTTTATAGTAATTATTTGCTCGAATTATTATTCGAACACTATTTAAATATAATTTAAATAAGATTTATATATATAATTTTTTAATTTTATATGTAACACTGTAGCATTTAATCGTACATATATAATAAAGTTTTTTCCTTAAAAAACAACTAAGTTATCCTTTTCTATGTGCTAAATTAATAAGATGCTCTAGTATATAAAAAAAATATAAGAAATATTACAATGTGTTAAATATCTGCATTGTGTTTTTTAAATGTACAAAATTATATAATTTATATAAAAAATCTACAATTTTTTTTGAGAGAGTTGTAAATATAGTGATAAACAAGATTTGTAAGACCAAGAACCACGTAAATGTATATCTTATTAAAAATATTTGATATTCAAGCTTTTGACTAGAAAATGAAAATTATAACAAATAGATAAATTCCAGTTTTGCAAAAGCAAAACATTACAGCAGGAACTTGTACACAACAGTGCTTATATAAAAATTAAACACAAATTATAAAACACAATATTATAGTACTGTACTTTAAATACAATATATTGAAAAAACAATAATTCAACAATATTGTTTTATTACATCAACAATCCACAAGACGTGAAGCAAATGAAAAATGTGATATTGATAAATTGCACAATATACTACACAAGATACTTCATTTACTAACTTCATTATGCATCAGATGCAATTTTTCTAAAAATTTTATAATTATTTTGTTTTAAAGCAATTTTGTTTTTGCTGAAATAATGAAGCAAAATTATTCCGAAGTTGCCATAAAAAAAAGAACATACATAGTGAGCGAGTTTATTTTAGTATAACATTCTTTTACTTCACTGTTGATCATCGTAGTAACATATTTGAAGTAAAATGTATATACATATATACTTTTGATAATATCGGAATCGGCAATTCATATCGTTGTTTCTAATTGCTATTGATGTGTCACTTCTTTTAATTGATGCAATTTCAAGTTAAAAGTTGATTTGAAAAAATTCTCATTATTAAGTATATTCGATAGATTTGTGAATATCGCTAATTTTGGTGCGATGGACAGGTCTTCCTTTTTTGCAACTATGTCTTGATCAGGCATTATTTTGTCTGCAACATGTTTATAAACTTTGCCATCGCCATTAAGATAATATGTAGAAAAACCATCGTACCACCTAAAAATATTATATAAATATTTTATTATTATAAGAATTAATATCATTTTAAAATATTATTTTATTATTATATAAGATTTCTATAAAAAAAAATCTATTTTTATAAACAAAGTTTATTAAAATCTGTAATTGTGTGAATCTTCCTCTAAAGAGAACTAGAACTAATAAAGTCAGTTTCATAACTCTTATAGTAAAAATAAATATTATATATGATTATTAAATGGCTTTGATATTTTTCTTAAATTTATAAAAATGATTAATTTACTTACACTTCGTTATCCCTGTTTATTGCTTCATGTATTTTAAAAATCTTGAATTTCCAAAACATGACAAATACTTTCCAACTACTGATACCACTTATACGCCAACGAACTTTTACAGTACCGTCTTCAACATGTTTTGTGATTTTTAATACATTAAGCTTAACATGTGCAAATTTTAAATGTCCAATTGTTCTTATAAGTATTAGTTGTTTTGCATAATTTGATACTCCTCTGCAATATATTTTACAGAAAAATATTTTAAAAATATCAGAAATATGTTTATAGAGATAAAATTTATAAAATATATAAAAAAAAATAATATATATATATATAAAGAATTATAAAATATAAAAAAGGTTTACTTTGTTGTTATCCCTCTAATATTATTGATAAAAAGTATATCCTTTGTATATATTGAATAATCATGAGGTTTAACAAACAGCTTTGGTAACTGCAAGCAATATTCTTAATTAGAAAAGTTGTCTTTTACAAAAAAGAAAACCTTGTACAAGATATTTCAGAATTATTTTACTTTTAATAGCACTATTCGCAGAAATATCTAAAAGTAAAAAAAAGCTCAATAATTCTATGATATCTCATAATTGATGTGACATACGTCTTGACTGAGACAATCGACTACATGTTGTAGTTGATCTTCTGATGGTTTATGGTCATCATCTTGTGGCTGAGATAATTGCGAATTTGTTCTTAAAATATCATCATCAGACGTAAATGAAATATTTCTGTTTGAGTTTTGACAACTATATAAACTTTCTGAAGAGATTATACTATTATGTACAGATAAGTTATTATTTCCATTTTGCGTCTTAAATACTATAACATTATTTGATGTAGTTTCTATGGTAGCTGAATGTTTCTTGTTTTTCAAAAATACAACAGTAAGCCTTTGTGTCTTATTATGTAACCTGCATGGAGTCTGGAACCAATATGTTGCATCTTTATTCTTATCATACTGCCTGATCAGCTTTTCATTCCAATTATTGTGAGTGCCAAGAGAAAGAAGTAATAAATTTGAATGCAGTGTAGAATCTATAAGAGGTACCGATGACTCTTTTTCAATATTTGCTCTTATAGATAATGCTCTTTGTGTACCTAAAAACTGAAATTATACAGATAGTATTAATAATTTAATTAACTTAATTAGAAAAAATTATTTAGCACATATACACAACTATACTTCTAATTATAAAAAGAACAATTATAATCTAATAATTATATCTAGTGTAATTAAAATTGTTATTCCTATTGGCCATTTAATACACACATTTTGATTTTTTATCATTTGAACCCGAGGAAGTCCCTCATATCCAAGTAAAATTGTTATTCTTTATTATTTGCAATTAAATTGTACTTTAAATGTATAAAAAATATATAGATCTTTTTTTTATCATTAGAGAAAAGAGAAAATAAGAAAAGTAAAACAATATATTCTTACTTAAGAAAAATATACATAATCCTATTTATATAAATCAGCATCTAGTTGAATGGAAAAAATGCAACAATTCCAAGCATCCATGTGTAAAGTATGTATTAGCAAACACAATTGACATTAACTCTTTCGACTATAATGCACTGTCAATTATCTAATTATAATCTTTGATTATTACAATTAATAGAAAACCGAAATTTCGCATTTTGTGCAGTAACCATAAAATTGGGATAAAAATCTTATTTTTTACACAACAAATTAACTTTGTCAATTTAAGTATGCAATTATATAAGCACTTAAAGGTTAGAGTGACACATTCTGTCAAAACGCGACAATCGCGCTCCATATGATAGAGAATCGTACAAAACCTTATCAAAATAAACTTAGTAAAATTAGACAAATATATATGTATATATTATACACATACCTGCTTCAGAAAGGCGGACGACTCGACGTGTTTTCGTAGTTGATGACGGTTAAGCTTCGATAGCGGTTTTTGGCCGTTGACAAGCGACGACAGCTTGCCGGGTAGCGTGCGGAAACACAAAGACATTGTGTGCAATAAATTGTTGTTCAGATTAACGTTGATACATTTTTTTCATCAATTCACAAAGACCATTGTCACTTGCTTGCACGCGTTTGCTTCGACGTGTTTTCAGTACGGTTACTCTTTCTTTTAGTCTTCCGGTTGATTCCGGTATGTTCGTTGAGTATAAGTATGTAAAATAAAGCGCCGCGGATCGGCGAGCTTTGAAATACTATGAAACGTGCACATGCGCAATTTTGCTGCAATTCAAAACTTTAGCTTAAAAATATGCGCGGTATATAAGAAAATCGTTAACTTTGCAGAATAATTTAACACATTTATAATAAATATACATAAAGAAATATATATATAAATATATATATATATATATATAAAATATCTATGTGTATAATATAGAGAGAATTATTATTATAGAAGTATTGTAGAGAATTTGAACTATTTTATATACATTTATTAACATGAAGCTACAAGTATCGCACCAGTATATGCTACACACTATTATGAAAAATACAACAATAACGCAACACTTTTATGTATATTGAATAACTTTTTTAAAAGAATTAAATATTCAACAGACAGTACAGGCTAAAAACAGAGAAAAAATTCGTAAACGAAGTAATAAGGTAGATAAGTATAAATTTTAATGCAAATAAAAAGGAAATAGAAGTATAATAAATTATTTCCTATATACTAACACAACATCACATAATCGTCACATTTCATGTTCCAAAAACTGTGAAATATCCAAAATGCAATATGATGTGTAGTTTGACTGTTTGAACATATTTTTATATTCATAAAATCACGAATTGTTATCGCAACAAAAAACTGAAACCGACAGACAGACCTGGCTAAACTGCAAATAAACCGGCCTAAAACATTTAATCGCTTTTGCACAAAATACATTTTTTACAAATTAATTAATTAATTAATAGCGCAATCTTTAAAACAAATAACTCTTTTTGCTCACATAAACAATTATTTCATAATTTTGTGTCCAAAAATATAATATATACATTTAAAATCAAAGAAGGTTTTAAGCGATTAAAGTTTCTTTCTTTTTAGAAGATGTAAATAATTTTTTAACATTATCATCGATAATCTTTCCTGAATGCTAAATTGCTTCATAGGCCATGTCAACGCCAATTCTTGTGGCCGAACCGTTAAGAAATTCCTCGAGTTCGTCTCGCTGTTTATTCTCGTCTTTCGATCGATGTAACGAGCTTTTCTTCTTCCTCTCAATCTTCCCAGTCTTTTTTTTATCTTTATCTTTATCTTTTGACTTCTTCTTTTTTCTTTTTTCTTTATCATCTTCCTAGAATCAACGATAAAAAAAAAAAAGAAAAAATTTAATAAGAAAAAAACAAAAAACAGGGAACTAATTAATACACACGCGCGCGCGCGCGTGTTAAAAGTTAAAGGTTAAAAAAATGTATACGAATCTTGTTTACGGAATTCTGAATTTTACAAAATAATTACCTTCTCTTTATGCTTCTTTTTCTCTTTCATCACCGGACTACTGGCGTTGGAGCTTACATGACGTATACTAGTATCGTCAAGTAGCTCCAAGTGTACATTAGAACTTGTCATACTGACGTCTAAACTTTTATCGCTTAATTCCAACCTATCTTTTCTCGTACTAGTGCTGCTCACATCTTCACCTCCCTCAGGACTTTGCCGCCACTTGGAATCCCGTCGTAACCAGTTATCAAACGCATCCGGATTCATGTCCGGCTGTTCGTTTAACTCATAAGTGTTAGAAATATGCAGTTCTTGCTCTATGGAAGAAATGGAATCGCGTTTTGTAGCTTGTCTTGGCTTCTCGATATTTATTTCTGGACCTGAGAGTGACTCCTGTTTATGTTTCTGCTTGGATAACGGGTTCTCTTTTAATTTTGGTTGCGTAGGAGTCGCTACTTCTTCAAGAGATGATAAATCATCTTCGTAACCAGCTACCAGAGGATTCGCAGTTTCCGTATCACTATGTGTATGCATGTGTGTGTGTGTAAGAAATTATATTATTGATAACAAGATATTAATATTGATTTTCTAGTTTGTTTTATTTTTATCTATTGTACAAAAAAATTGTGTCTTAAAACAATGTAAAACAATGTAAAACAATGTACTTTATATTGTTTTAAGACACAATTTTAAAAGTACTTTTAAAATTGTGTAAAAGTTTTAAGTTACCTTTCAGAATCCACTTCTTGCTGCATTTTTTGTGGTGAAGCTTGGTTGTTATCCTCTAAAAACGACCTATCGAGCATTCCATCATCAGGTATAAAGTCTTCAACGCTAGTTAATGGTGTGTTCAAATTAAGATTTTTAATATTTAATAGTTTTCCGTCTATTTCATCTTCTTTCTTATAGCCGAAGATTTTGGACATCAGTGATTGCGATCGATTGAGCGGATCTCTTTTCTCACCGTCGTTAGCGAGTTCGACCGATTTAGTCACATCTATTTTCGCAGTGGAATTATGCGAAGTAGGCGGTGTCACGATTTGCGAAGTAGTTTTTATAGAAGTAGATAAATTATCTAACGTGTTCGATACCGAGTTTTCTTTTCTTGATAGCGATGATTTTATATCCAAATTTTTTACTGGTATCGGAGTTCCGCCGCCAATTGGACCAGGCATTGAGACCGATCTTTTAACTTCTCCGATAGTATTATTCGTGTTAGGAGATGTAAGGTGATGATTGCTAATAGATGACGAAACAACATTGGAGACTAGATTATTGGCAGAATCAGCGAGGGCTCTTCTTCGATTCACGAGATTGTCCAGAAATTTGTTATAGTCAGCATCGTCGCTATCTTGGAAGAGATCAAGCTCCTGGGTAGTCAAACGTGTCTCCTCTTCGTTGGTCTCTAGCTGCTTCAACAACGTTTCGCGTTGCAGTTGCAAGAACGGCAGATTGAAAAATTTGTGTAGCAGTTTCAGACCAAAGCCGTTTCGCATCGACGACTCTGCGTATCTTACCTGGTGATTAAAAGTGATTAAAATTTTAGACTTAAAAACAATATTTACCATTAAAATTGAAAAAAAAGACGATCAGGTGAATTACTTGTGCGGTTCTCTCATGCAGCGAATCTATGAAATATGTTACGTGATCTGCAGTGACAGTTCTGTGATGGGACATGTCACAGTGATTGCCAAGGACAATAACAGGTATGTGACTTGGTATTTTTGGCAGTTCTCGCTGAATATAATCAAACGTCCAGCTTTTTGTTATGTCCATTACAATAATAACACCGTTAGTGCCTTTGTAAACATCAAGAAACTCGGCGTCCAAGGCAGGTTCTTCAATAATATTCTCAGTGCTGGTTGGAGCATTATCCATTTTTAAACCTTCCAATTTCCGGCGACGTCTGCCGCGATCTACGACATCCCACACCTCAACTTTGACCACATCATCAGTGGCTTTGTAATTCCATTGTATACTAGCCACCTGTATTTCTTCTGTAGGTATATACTCTTCAATAAATTTTTGTCCCTGTAGTCTATAGAATAAACATGTCTTTCCTACATTCCTGTCTCCCTTTATTATTATTTTCACTAAAAATAATATGTGGTTTTTGTATTACACTACCAATGTTCTATTCTACGATGTATAAATATATTTATATGCACTTACTGTTATATTGCACACCCTTTGCAAACTTTCTTTGTAAATTTGTTGGCATAGATTGATGTGCTGGTCTAGAAGACACATTGTTGATGCTATCAGATTTACCAGCTAATCTTTTAATAGCAGAGAACATGGTGTTGTTTTTCTTTAATAAAGCATTTGTTCAAAAATCTATTTATCTGATGAATATACAGTAAAATATCTGTAAAAAAATATATATATTAACAAGTATGAAATTAATATGCTAAATAATATTAAACTCAGAGATAGAGAAAGAAAAAATTAGAAATTAATAATATAAATATTAAATATAATAAATATTATATAAAAGATTTAAAATATTTTATTGTTAATCAACTATTCCATAGAATATATGTGTTTGATAAAATTACAAACCAACATTAATAATAATCAAATTAATCACATATATTACAAAATAATCAAGTTATTATACAAGTTTTGTTTTGTACAATTACAACATCTAGAATATTAAGAGAACTAACGTCCACACATTTTGTTGAAATTAGCAAACATATTTTAATAACATGAAATATATTTTTTTCACGATATTATCATCACAAAATTGCCTATTGCAAATCTATGATGTATGTGTACATGAGCGAGATTGTTTCCAAGACTAGTCAGTTTTGCATCAAACTCGTACTATTTGTACTACATGACAGAAGTTATGTGTAACGAGAAGTTGTGCAAAATTGCTTACCACATATATATTCCAATATATATTCCAACTTTCGTGAATAGAAAGAAAACTGTCAACGTTGGATGCAATTCTGCTGTTCGCGACAGCTGTCATTTGTAGCAGCACCAGCTGTTTCTCCCGTTTCCCTTGCTAAGTTGGTATCACCAACAGCAATTCAGCGCAGAGAGGAATCTGAGAGCAGCACATATGGCATGTCCGTTTTGCGCATCTCTCCTAACAAGAAAGTCTCTCTACTCCACAGCCATTGGCTGTCAGCAAGTGACCCGCCAATCCCGCACATAATGGAGTGCGTTCGTCTTGGTCACTTTTTCGCTAATAGCGTTTACGAACACCGTTTTTGTCGTTCGTCTTGGCACTTCGTAGCGCTACGGTGAAACTATGACGTCATAATTTCTTAGCA
>QVNW01001355.1:0-38677 GCA_014825475.1 Pseudomyrmex flavicornis | reverse complement strand
ATACAATTTGTATAATATATATATATATATATATATATATATATATATATATATATATATATGTATGTATATATAAAGAAATCTTTGATTCTGTCAAATCATCGGTGGTCTATAGAATTGTTTATCTAAAATCGAGTTTTTCTGTTAACGAAGGCAGTGAAGAACAACAGCTTCTAGTATATGTTAAAAACAAGAGGTTAAAAATAAATTTTACGAAATAATGTTTTGTAAAAGAACATCACACAAATATGCAATAAAGTTTATTATACTTTTACTTACATAAAAATTATTATATGAAAAATTATTATTTATAAAAAGTTTATATTTATATAGAAAGATTATTAATGTGTAAAAAAATTATTTTAAAAACCTTGATATTGAAAGAGTAACGATAGAAACGACGCCTCACGCCTCAGGGAAAATAATAAATCAATCTTTGTGTTTCTGCTGCATCATTGTTTCGAACCGCGGTGTGGTCTAGTAAAAGATGAAATCTCTGTGTAAGCTTGCTGGGACGTCTAACGAGACATCTGTATCTCGTTCCGACAATCCTTCAAGCAGAATAAAGTCGATGCAGGTACGATCGAATCGTGTCTTTCCCAAATCTTATTTGTCTCAAGTTTTCTTTTCGCGATTATCGTTCTAAGAAATGTTGCAATGAATACACGTAGTTAAATGCGATTTAATCTTTAAAAACCGTTTCTATCATCTTGTCTTCAGATAGAGCACTCAACTGAGAAGAAAAAATGGTGCGTGACCCCTGTTCTATCTAATATTCATTTAAAAGAGGATCTGTTTAGGAGCAATTTCAAAGTCTATCTCCTTTTTTTCTCCGCGGGAGAAATACGAGAAGTTTCTTATATAAGAATATGGATGACTCGAAGATATAACCAGCATGCTGTGAGATATGCGCTGTATTAAATCTCTCCCTTAAAGCAAATAATGTTTTCTTCCTATCTGAACGCGTATCTCATTTTAAGCTTAAGGATAAAGGAAATAAATATATATTCATTTCTTCTTTGCTATGGTTTTTATCTATCTACTTGCAAAAGTATTATATTGTCGTGATCTCGTAACGATCGTTCTTTCTCTCTCGCTAATATTGTTTTTTTTTTACCTTTTTTGAAAACTTTTAATTAAAAATAGAATCGGCGTAATTATTATACGTATACGAGGATCGAAATGAGTTAGAGGTCAATTGGAGAGATCGATTAATGGAATGTGCTCCAAATCGGGAAAGAGTAGGCAATGTCAAAACATTTATACGTTGGAAATCCACACCGTTGGACTCGCTTTATTTGGCACGTCAATTTAGATTCGTGCTCGAAAAGGGATTCGAGAGGCGCGATCGGAGTTGGAACGACCATCAAGTATATAAACGAGCTCTGATTGGTCAATACGCGATGTCCGGTAACTACGATTTATCCAGTCCGAACCAAAAGTCGCGTTTCATCGCGTTACTCTTCGACATATCTCTCGCTCATATTATTGATCACATCGGTCGTCCGGGAATGTAGAATGAATTAAATTTATCTACACGTCGGACTATAGATATTTTGATATGAATTCCTCTACAAAATTGAGTTCCGCTGCGGATAAAAATATCAAAATAAAATAGATATCGATATCTTTTATTGCTTTTACTTGGCGGCTAATACAGCGAAAATAAAAAATTTTTATCAGCAATAAATAAAAAAATGAAGTTACCTGTAATTTTTGCAAAAGTTCAGTTTAGATGGTATAACAGTGTGCAAAGCTGCAATTTTTTTTTTTTTAATAAAAGTAAACATTTTGAAACAAGAAGTTATTATATCTAAGTACTTTGCTGACAATTTTCTTCGTAATATTTGTAAATATTTTACAACATATCATACGACGAAAATATATTAACAGTAGAAAGATATAAAAAATTAACAGTTGTGTGGATTTTTTCAGGCGGTTTACAAAGTATCTCTTCGGTTTCTGGACAATCTCGGAGAACGTAAACATTTACATTTACACCAAATACCGAGAAGGGCAGAAGGAATCTCTTTCTTTCTTCCGGATGTTTCGTTGTTCCCAACGACAACGTGCGCACGTTCTTCCGTTTGATGATAATCCGTAGCAAATCCGAACAAAGCCGACACAGTCACATGCCTGAATGTGGAATGCGAGTCATTATGCAAACACTAATTGTGCTGATTAAACAGATTAATTAACGCAATTTCAGAACTCAAAGCTCTCAACGGGATAAAGATATAATGTCCAATAATGACTAACCGCGAGAGAGAGAGAGAGAGATGTACAATCCGTGCACGAGATTACATCGACGTTAAAAATAAAACAGTTAAAAATAGATACGGAAAAGTGTTTGCTCCAAAATTTACTTTAATTATTATCGTTTAATTGATTTATCACGAAAATGCGAGAAGTTTTATAAAAATATATTAATTTGTTTTTGGTTTTTTTAATAATTCTTCTTGACGGTTGATTTATTTGTTGTATCAGTGCCTCGATGTGTGTGACACCTCCTGGAAACTAACTGTCAACATTGCGCCGGAAACGCTAGATCTCTCTGTGCCGGAGTTAACACCAGGAAGTACAACCGGTAAATAATATGAGGATAGAATCGAATATGCAGACGGAATGCTTAATCTCGCGGTTACTGACCTCTCGTCTTTCAATAGATTTTATGCGACTTCTCGTCGTTTATCGCTTATAATACATTCATTTTGAGAGAGTATCGCGCCGCGCGAATTTATCATTTTAAAGCGTGATATGCGCTTTCGTAAACGCGAGCGCGTCTAAGAGTCTAAGAGATTTTTTAATGTTCGTTTAAAATGAATTGCAAAGATAAAATGAAAGAGAATGTCTTCTTACCACTCTCTTTCTCTCTTTCTTTTTCTCTTTCTCTCTCTTTTTTCAGACGGCAGGAAAGAATCTACAGCAAAAGGGGAGCGCGCATATTCTTTCGATAAGACCGTAGAAATGTGCTGGTACAACCGTCTGTGACCTCGTGTCAACATATGGACGGATATTTCCGTTTCGCTGCCAGAGCGCAGCAACGTGGCTGTGCAACGCTTGCAACGGAAGAGACACGTGAAAATACACATTCCCGAAACCAATCTAGATTTCACAAATAACATTTGGATATCTGTTTTTCTCGCGCATCCTTCCTTCACGCGTAGTGGAAATAAAGGATATATTTTTTTTTGCGAAAAAGAACGGAGTTTTAATTCTTCGTTCTCGGAAAATGTAATAACGCGTGTATGTCATACGAGATGCTGTATTTTTAAGAAATCGCTCGTATCCGCAAATTCGCAGAAGTGAATATAAAGGCACTTTGCAATCAAGTTTGACAGAGCTCGAGTTTTATAATTTTCTTTTCCTCGCACGAATTCAAAACTACATCTGTAATCTGTAAACTTGCAAGTGTGTATAGAAATTACTCTTTGACCGGATGTGCTGATTTGACCCAAACGATGTGTTTAAGTTAATTAATTGGGATAACGAAGATAATTCGCCATACACAAGCCAGATCCTTGTCTTTACTTATACACGTACGTACTTTTATCACCGGCCTCCCGCAAAGTGGAATTGTTATTTCTTTTTTTGTCTGCTTCGTGTATGTGACTATCTACGATTCGTTTCCGGCTGTAATTAAAGAGCGACCGGACGCTGGCCGAGGTCATATTTTCGCTGTTAGAGGCCTCGTACACACAGTCTCGCCCGCCCGACTTTCTTAATTAAGAAGTCGCTTGGTAGTTCACGTGGAAGCGCGCGCTTGTGTTCCACGTACATACGTAACGCTGTCAATCGAGATATTAAATCTCAGCAACTATAAAGCTTTTAGTGTGTAGAATGTACACGTGTGTGTGTGTGTGTGTGTGTGTGCGCGCGTGTATATGTGTGTACACACCTACCGTAATGTACGCGATGTTACAAAAACTTTATGTACAAAGGAAAAAATGTTTGACAGAAAGGCTTTGATCGCTGAGCTAAAACAAAAATTTGTCAAATATATTTTTTAATATATTATAATATATAAATAATATATATATTATATATATTATATTTTTAGTATATTATATAAATTTAAAATATAAAAATATACTGAATATATAATGTTTAAATTGTATTAAAATCGAAGCGAGAAAACATTTGTTTGATTTACTTCGATAATTTAAACGATTTTGTTTAACAGTCGTCGTTTTTTCCGAGCATTTATCTATTTATCAATTAATTATTTGCAAAATCACACATAGATCTTGTTACTTTTGTCACAAGCGAAAAAATTTTAGATGCATCCTTCGTTATCCGTGTAACCGCTCACGTAACGTCATAAATTTCGGAGTTTTATGGCGACCGACACACGTTCGGACGTCGGAAAACGAAGAAATCGTTTGCCGAATACTAAAGGTTGTGAACTTCCGGAGCGGACTTTATCCGCACGTGCGTGCTCATCTGCAAATCGGTCCCGGATTTTATCAGTTCGACGATCGCAAGATCGCCGAATGTACTCTTGAGACTGTCAATGTTATTTAAACACAACAATTTTTTTTATCGAAACTTTAGAAGTGACACTCGCGATCCGAATCAATTATCCAGTAAAATTAATTACATTATAAATCTACTTAAATAAATGATATTAATTAAATAATTAATGACGACGCTATGTTTTTATCAATGTTTCTGGCCTCAATAAGGAGACAAAAAAAATAGTTTGTACACCGAAATATAAAATTAAAATAAAATTTAGCGAATTGCTTTTACAGCGGAGAATATTCGTTTCCGCAAAGACTAATATCTTACAGGCAGAAAATAAATTGATTAATGGAACCATTTAGACGTGACAAAAGACATCTTCACAGTTTTCACATAGAAAGGACACTCGATACTCGTTTCACACAAAAAGTGTTCATTGAGCGCGACGCTGCAGCAGCCTACAATCGTCACTTCACAGTGTCGTAATTAAAGCCCGGAGTGACCCAGAAGTGCCATCTGAATAGAAATTGGAGAACAATCAGTGCGATCGAAATTGTCGCAGTGGTCTCTGACTTTTATAACTCGACTCGGAGCGCGCGCGCGATGATGATTCGCGCTTGCAATGCGGGCGTGCGACAGACACACGGGACGTGGGAATGCGAGAGAACTCTTCACTCAAGTGCTCGTTCTCGTCATAGAAATAATCATCATCATCATCCGCGATGAAAAAAGAATACGCGTGTAACTCGATAAATAACCTCTGTACAAGGTTCCAAAATTATCAGATGCGAGTGACGAAGTTCACTATTCGAATACAAAAAGTAGTTCGCTCGCAGTTGATTGCGAGATATTGAATGAATTACGCAATCGCATAACGAAGAATCACGTGAAAAACCTGAAAAACGAGATATATGATCGCGAGAGACGCACCTTTGTTAGATGAGTTCTTGTGTTTTCTCCGCCTCGCCTTATTGCCGAAAGCCTGTCTGCCTTCGTTACAAGAGGAACTACAGATATCGTCGACTGATTCCGGAGCTGGCGCATCCACTTCCAAGTTTCTGGATCCCTGTCGTTCGGAAGCGGCGACGTTACTGGATGCGCCTGTTTCTTTTCCGAGATAAGTGCCGATCGAGTGTCTTCTTCGGCAAGAGAAACCGGGCGTGGGAAGATTAAACGAAACATTGTAGTATCTGAAAAGAATTTTCCCGAAAAAAAATTTGACACATTTCGCGAATTGTTTTCTTTTCTGTGTAATCGCTTGTGAAAGATTTTCTTTACGCGCGAGCTAAAAACAAAAAAAAAAAAATAATAATAAAGCAGACATGTGAAGTATTCTGATGCAAAACTAGATACTTTGAATTGTTTTAGAGAAGATATTGGAGAAATAATTCGTTTTATCTCTCTACCTCGCGTCGTTCATTTCGAAAACTTCATTGTCGTCGTCGTCGTTGCTGTCGTCGTCGTCACGATCCTTGGCGTTGCCTGTCAAACCGCAGTAGACCATGTCGTTGGACAGAAGCTCGCTGGCGGATTTTAGGACCCTTCTGCCTCGGCCGGGACGATATCGGTCCTTCTCGGACTGCGAGTGCGACCTATGTCAGGGATAAATTTCTTAGCGACTTATTCGAATTATCATTTCGAATTTACTCAGAAAAAAAGCTCACGTTTACCTGTGAGGCAGATACGGCGACGGTGGCGCGATGTCAGACGGCCTTGGGTTGCCTCGCAAGAACTTCTGCGTCTTCTCGTGATCCGCGTTCGCGCTCACGGACCTGAAGAGATTCCGGAAGCTTCGTCTCTTGCCGGAATGGACCGCGCCGTTTCGCGACAGCATCGGCATCCGCTCCTCGGTTGGCGTCGACGCGCGACTCTCGTGTTGCAAGTTGGACGTCGATTCCGGAACGATGACACCACCCTGGGCCGCGCCCATCTTGCCGCAAGCTCTCCGCCGAAACAAGGCGGAAAAGCCGTGGCCTCTGACTGACGTCGGAGATGTTATCGTCTTTGTTGTGATCGACGACGACGACGACGACGACGCCCCGCCGGATAGCGAGAAGTACGACGGATTATCTGTAAACATACGGATCCTTCAGTTTCGGACTCTCAGGTGAATCTCTTTTTCTTCGGTCTTTTCTGCGAAAAGAGTTATGTGAACATGTTTGTGGTCTTTTCGTATGTTAACAATCGAACACTTCGAGAATCGACACCCCGGGAGACGCGTAATCAGTCGCAACCGTAACGTTCATCATCAGTTCGTGCAATAGTCAATTAATCAATCGCGCGCGATCGTTACTAATTGAGAAAAACATTGTTCAATTTTAAGTAACACTTCTTGGTGTCCCGTCGTCAAATTTTCGTTGACCGCACAGATTTGCAACATCGGCATTGGGGATCGTCTTTATCTTGTCAAAATTGCATGTTCTTCTGAATTATGTTGCTGTTGTCGCGGGAGCGCGAGAGTCACAATCGCAGCTCAACCAGCAGAGGGTTCACCTGTGACTGTGAGAGCTGTGCTTACGTTCATGGGACACCATAATCGAGCCTTACTACGACTATTGGGCTCAACCAATGAGGGAATACGTCCAAACCGGACGTTACATTGTTCCCCCACCCGTGATTAACCGGGCAGGAATACGCGGTAGCTGCAGCGGAAATGCGCCACCTCGATACACAATCTTCGCGCGCCGCTACTCTCGACGGTGAGATGAGCATTTGTTTGGATAAAGTTTAATAGGAAATCCGATAAGGAATCCTATTAAACTTTAACTCTTATTTTTCTATTAACGGAGTGATTGTTTTTTTTATTGAAAATTTCTCGACGTAGAGAAATTATCACAATCGTCGATTTGCTAAGCACATCTTTTCGAGTCAACTGCGTAATTTTATAATTATCACTAATTAAAAATATCTCCAAATAATTTTGTCTGACAAATGTCTGAAACTGTCGTTTTGGTGTTTATTAATCAATGCTTCTCATCGCAAGTTGAAAATTGATATTATATTCTGATAAAGTCGAGTTTTGCATTATGCAATTCGCGTAAAAGTTGCATTAAAAACAAATTACTCTTCATCCGAGAATAAAAATAAAAGAGAGAGAGAGGGGGATGCGGTTCACGCGCGATTATGCGTGAACGACGTGCCCCGCGTGTCGATGACGATCGCGTCGTCGAAATCTGTATGCGATCTCCGCGATCTGTCGTTGTGATTGCACCAGGAAAGAATAAAACTTACCGACTGCCATGGCGACCTTCTCCATATAAAGATGCAGTTGGACGGGGCGCGAATAACTAGAAACAACATGTTACTAACATTAATGTTACTAACAATTGTGATTGTACAAATGTTACGTAAATATTTTTTATTTAAAACCGAGTCCGCGCGTCACAAAAAAAATATCTATTATCTGAAAACAGATATCTGGGAAAACCTTTTGAATTGTTCTGCTTTTCTGCGTTTATTTTTATTTCTCTCGCTGAAGATTAGCACTGAAGTCTCAACTACAAATGTTATCGCGTCACATACACCATCTCTCTTTCTCTCCCTTCTCTCTCTCTCTCTCTCTCTCTCTCTCTCTCTCTCTCTCTCTCTTTTTCTCACTCATCTAATTGAGAAAATTATACACGGGAAAGTCTCCGCGAGAAATCGTCGGTGCTTTCATTCATCTCTCTCAAAATACGCATGAATATTATATTTAGCATGGTAAGAGGCGCGCACATGAAGAACACGACCCGTTTACACTTGCATGAAGAAGAGAGTATAGAACGGAGTAATGGGGGGTCGAGCACGAAGGCGACTCATTCACGTGTTATGCACGCGACATTATCACGTTGTCCTCCGCGTGTCTTGCGCACATTTGCCACCGTTATCTAAATGATATGATATTTTATTTATTCAGTTCATGATCGCGAGAAGAGAGAGATTGCTTTTGCGCAAAAACATTCTTCATGCCTAGACAAGCGCTAATAATGATGAAGGATTGCAAAATATTTTTCATATAAAATCTTTCTGACCTTAATCGCGTGATTTAATCTTTAAATTTATCTTTAACCATTTTATTGACACGATTTTTTTTACTCTAATTTATCAAATGTATACATTGTTTGTTTTCTTTTTTTTTTTGTATATAAAAAGAATTTATTTTTTGATTAAAAACTTTGAGCAAATTTCAGGATTCGATTTCGCACAATTGTTTTTAACATCAAATTGACGTTAAAGTGGAAGCCGTTCACGCGGCGTAATTTTTCTCCGAGCTATATACTGGGTTTATATGACAACTTTATTTTCATCAACCCACGTGGCTGTTCTCTGAGATGAGATTAACCGGGAAATCTGTGCGTTTCCTCGAATTCAGTTCGGCGAATACGCGACACCGCGACAATTTTCTGCCCTCGTAGTTGCCGTACAATGATGGCGATTACTATTTTCGTACACAACCGGGAGAACGTGCCCAGTAGAGACATGGAGATAAATAGAAGAGGAGGAAGAGAGAAAGAGAGAGAAAAAGAAGAGGGTAGAAAAGCCGGGAAAAGGGTGATTGTACTCATGAAAATCTGAGAGCGCGTGTAGTATGTTGTGTGCTCCGATATGCTCTATCTAAATTAACCAAAGCTATGAAAAATGTGATCATATACGCAATTAGTGAATTGTCAAAACACAGTGTCATCATCTTGTGTAAAAAGTAAAGTAAGTTATTACGATTTCGTATGATTAAAAAAAAATAATCAATCTTTACTTTTTAGCAGAATTAAACATTAAGAGGATGCTGAACCGTTCTGTTTTATCATCCTACTATGAATTATAGTTTTTCGATTTTTGTCGTACTTATTGTACAAATTAGAAAACGGTTCTCCAAATTAAAAAAAATAGTCTAAAGATTCAACTGCAGGTAATAAATATTTCTGAAACGAAAAAATTTTAACAATTAATAAAGAAACTATAGGCTCGTGAAAATTCTAAAGTACGAAATATACATGGTCACAACATCCTGCGACCGGCTCGTATTGACCATATATATTTCGTACTTTAGAAAAAATTTTAAGTTTGGAGTTTAGGTTAAGTTAGCTTAGTCAATTTTCTTGATGACAAATTTTTTTGTTTTAGAAACATTTATTATCTGCAGTGAGTCTTTAGACTATTTTCTTTTAATTTGGAGAACCGTTTTCTAATTTGTGCAGTAAGTACGACAAAAATCCGAAGACTGTATTCATCAGTAAGCTAATAAAACAGGACGGTTCAGCATTCTCTTAAGGAAATCCCAAAGTGGGTCTGTTTTATCAATAAAACTGAATTTTTTGCGCATACTAATCTTTTTTTCTGACTGTAGATTGATAAATTTCTACAATTAAAGTACGTACGTAAAAAAATGTTTTTTAAACTTTAATTTTTTTCATTTTGTTATATAAATTTGAATGGAAATTGAATTCCCGGATCCCTTGTTGTACATACTTTAATTGTAGAAAAGAATTTATCAATCCACATAGCCAAAAAAAAAAGATTAATGTGCGCAAAAAATTCAGTTTTATCAAACAGACCCACTTTAGGATCCTCTTAATGTACAAAAATTAAAAAATTCATCAAGCGTGACTATTCTATTTATGTCTATTGCTTCTGTTTATCAATTTGTTTCAAATTAGTTCCAAGAAATCGCGCGCGACGACGCTGTGTTGCGCGCACTTGGTGTGATCACAAATGCAACAAGCTTGTGCGAACAAGATGATTCTCGAAATATGTCGAAACAGTTCGTCATCATCAGTTTTGCGAGAGTCGTGCCGCGTTTAAACGCGGTTTCCCGAACAAATCGCGCATATTCGCGGCTATTAATAGAGGTCTGTTCCTGAGATCGTCGCGGAGGACTGGCCGCAGCGCTTGCCGCATCGCACCCTGCACCTGCGGACAAGCGGGTCCGGGTCTGAAAAAGAAGCCTGTATCCGGCGATGCACGTGCCCCTGTAAATCTCGCACATGTGCGGCACACGCTGTGTCCAGAATGCAGTGCGTTGTTCGCTGCCATTAAGACGCGCCGGCTTGGTGCCGAGGCGTGATTGAGAAGATCTTCCCTGGAAAAACGGTTCGATCCTCCTCCCTGCTCCCTACTGTGTTTTTCGTATCCGTTACTAATTGTTTCGCAAAAAACAAAAACGGGCTTTCGATTCTACTAGTTCTCTTTGTAATCTTCCGAAAAAGAAACGTACGGATTAATTTGATAACGCGTCTCAAGATTGCATTCTTGATGCTCTATTTATTTTTAGAATTAATTGCGACGAATTACGTATGTCTGAGCGATAGATAAATTATACTAAGTTGTGTGGAATAAAAATAAGAATAAACGCAGAAATCATGTATTGAGTTCTCGATGGATGATACGTATTGCTTTATATTGTTTGACAAACGAGTGAAAATTATTTATTGAAACGCGAACACGTGAGAAAGAAGTTGGTAAAAAAATGGAGATAAATTAATTCTTGTAACAAAAGTTTTCAGTACATTAGAAAACAAAAATAAATATATATATATTACGTATGTAAACTTAAATATATATATATTACGTATATAAACTTCTTGATGTCACTAACTCACCTTTTATTTCGTCCTTGATATTCTCTGCATTATTCAGGTTTTCTGTCTTCTATAATCCGTTTGAAAGTTTTTAAGTTTATATCCAATAGAGAGAAGTTATCTCCAACGAACGGCAAACAACACGTTACTTTTCACTCAAACTAAAAAAATGTGTGTATGTAAAGTTATATTATTATTTATTTATTTCTTCTTTGTTTTTTTTCTCTATCTCTCCCGATATAAAATGTTCTCAGCACATCTTATCTATGTGTTTACAAATTTCAATAAAAATAAAAGTTTTATATTTACATTCTCAAATATGATAAGCGTCGATCTTATCGTATGCGGAGAGATAATGTGGATCTGAAGGATACGACTCGATCATGACAAATAAGTTATTTCGAGAATTAAAGCGAGATAAATGACGGATTTCGTAAAAGTGTTTTCTTTCAGACAATGCGATAGTGTCATAAACATCTCATCTAGTGTCTCCATGCTTTACACAGTCTGCTGCAATTCACCAGTTAAATGACGATCATCTCGCTCGTTGTTACAAAGTTGTTTTTTTTTTACTGATTTTTCCACTCGGTTACGAAGAAAACGTAAAGAGTGTGTGCGATCTCTTCTTCTTCTTCATACTTCAGACTGCGCGCGTTTTCGTCCATTTACGTTATACCTATCTCTCGCGAGGGGAAGTTTCACCCGAGATAAAATCACATGGTCTTCCACGAAATTTCCCCGGTCAAATCGCATCAGTACCGAGATTTCACGAACTTTGTCAGGGTCATGCTCGGTCAGGGATCGTGCACGGTACGGCGCAACACTTCATGAAGCACTGACAAGCCAAGACCAGGAGAGTTCCATCGGCAGTACTACCATATGATCGCTCGCTCGTTCGCTCGGTTCGCTCGCTCGCTCGCCCATTTGCCCCGATGCTCTCCTTCTCTTCTTCAGCTGCCACCACCCACGCATCTGGCAAGTCGTACCGAAGAAACGCCCATGTGTAAGACTCTGTACGAGAAACGTTATTTTGGGACAGACGAGGACGTTTGAGGTTTGGGACGCCGAATATAAAGGCAAATACGTAGGTCCGACGTGATGTTTGAGAAAAAACCGAACCAAATGCGCACATTTTTCTTGATCCTTGTCAGAATTTACCTTTACCTTTGGAAAATTGATTCCTCTATGTATTTCTTTTTTTTCACACGCTTGTTTCACACTTCGGCTACGAGAAACACAGTTTACACAATCTCAGAATCGAAAGTGCAAGATTTTGTGTGAAAGTTAAGTTTAATTTTTTCTAATTGTGACGCAAGAAAAAATAATAATTGAGAAAAATGGCGAAAGATGTATTAAAAGATTTGCTTGTATTTTTTCTAAAATTATTATAATTACTTTTAGCATTCTAATTATATGTATTTGCAATTTCAACTTATAAGATCTAAGATTAATTATTTATAAAAAATACCTGTGTATATATATATACCGCTCCGTAAGTATAACCCGAAATGTATTTGCACACTCGAGTGTTTAACGGCGATTTCTTTAAGACTATAACGCGCGCATGCTTGCGTGTCTGTTACGCATATGCGTGCGGAAGCGGAGCGGAGCATGGATTTCCTGTCCGCGAACACGTGCATATCTTCTCGAGCGGTGAGAGGGTTCGACCCTTTCGACAAGTTTCACTCTCAGCTGTGTGTCTTGTAAAACCCTTTGAGCGATTACTATACCGTGAACTTTTGACAGCGAGTGACCGTTCGATGTAAGCTGCGAAAAAGAAAGCCAAGGTGGTAATTTGCAAATGTCCAGTTTCACACACACCGTACATATACATCGACAAATGTTAACAATCGACGACGATATGCAATAGCAATCATTGTTGTGCCGTTTTTACTTTAGTCTTATTTCTTGTTTTTTTGTAGTGTCACGCACTATTGTTTGAAATTTAAAGTGCAGCTGTTATCGCTGTAAGAAATAAGACAAAGTATCTTTATCGAATTTCTTAAAGAAAAAAACGAGAGAGAGAAAGAGAGAGAGAGAGAGAATTTTGGAAAAATGTATATTTTGTTCTAAATGTCTAAATATTTTTTGAGTTAAAACAAACAAATCTATACTACTTCGAGAAATGCTAAAACCAGTTTTACGAATTCACTGGCGAGAAATTTTGAATGACAGGTTTCGTAGGTAAAATACTGACAAAATGTCTGACACATGTTGACTGCATAAGTAGATAGGTACATATATTCTCGGCAAACCATTAAAATGCTGCAGGTATACTATGTTATTTGTACACTTCGTTTTTTTCAGTTTTGACGATACTCGACACCCAATAAATTTTCAAAATTCTGATGATTTTCACGAATTAAAAAAAAACTTTTAAATGTTTAGTTTAAACACGGGATATTTTTAAAACTACAAAAATGTTTTTAAATAAAAAATACATTTTCTTTCTTTCTCTCTCTAACACAATTGGTTGCTTATAATTTACCAGTACAAAACATAAAATGTTAAAAATTTGTTTTTTTTCTCACAAATATACACTTTCTACATCTGTAAATTTTTTAAATTTTTATTTATGTCGTTGTTTCTAAACAATGTTGCGCGTTGTTTCAATTCAACGTAAAACGGTGGCTTACAACAGTTGTAAAACCGAAAGAGTCGGCGATCACTATCCGTCGTTCGCTAGCAGAAGCAACAGGAATGCATAAGTAATTGATCCACACGCATTCACTCACGTTTCGGTGCGTCTCGTGTTTGTCCTTTCTCGTAATTCTCCCGGATTTAAATTTCTAATCGAGTTCTCTCAGTATTTCAAGATGCCACTTCGCAAATATTCACGTTCGGCATCACTTTGTGAATTAACTATTTTCAGGTGACACGTCTATATCTTTTTTCGTAAAGTAAATAATGAAAAAAGGGAGAGGCAGAGAGAGATTGTTATAGTATATTTTTATTTATAGTATATTTTTATTGGCGAATAGTGAAATGTACAATATATCTCGCTTCTTCTCGGTCGGTAAGGTTGCGAGATAAAAAGAGGTTCAAGGCTGTTTAGCATCGGCTAGCGAGTGAAAGCCGCGAGTCTCCGGAATCTCGAGCGAGACGCGTTGAGCTCAATATCGCGTAGTGCTCCTTACGTATGTATACGCGTACGATCGCGTGTTGCGAGAGAAAGAAACGTAGCTACGAAATCTCCCGAGAGAACCAAGTTATTAATATTGCATGATTCTTTGTGGCTCGTAAGTGTACTTTTCTTCGCGCGGTTCCTCCGCGAGAGGAAAAAATAATTCCCCGAATAACAAATCGCGATCTCGAAATCGATCTCGTAAAAATCGCGTTGTGAGCGTGGTGTTATGTAAGAGCGAATGTGCGTTGTGCGTTTTCATTGATGTAGCAATTGTGAATTTGTGCTCTCTCGGAACTGTTTCAATTTAATAATTTAAAATCGTAGAGAACAAACACGCGCATTTAAATTTATATATGTGCGCGAGTCTGACTTTCTGATCTGGATACAGTTGAAAATATATCAAAATTACCGGTTAATTAGTTACGGACTACATATATACAGTATTGTTTTCTTTAGCTAAAATATCCTATCTAGCGTATCGGAAGAATCGAAAAAATTGAGGTTTTATTCTTTTGTTTGTGCATCAGCAGTTAGCACTAATAAATTAGATACACTTTTTTGACGTCTATAAAGTCTTCAAAATTTTCTAACTTCATTTAGAAGATAGAACATGTGTGGAACTTCTAATATTTCAATATATCTTGAAAAATGCAAAAATGCGAGATAGGACATTTTAACTAAAGGACGGCAGAGTAGGACTCTTTGGTCTTTTATTAGGTTCAGAGCTACTGTAGAACGGCGAGATAGGACATTTTAACTTAAGAACAGCAGAATAGAACCCTTTGATCTTTTACTAGGTTCAGAGCTACTGTGTAACGTATATGTATTATATACAGAACCTGCGTGAGAACAACCGATTCGAGTCTCATAAAAAAAAGCGAAGTACGAATTTGAGATCTTTTCAAGAGAATCGCCTCTTTTATGGTCTTCTTATTGTTAGTTGAGAAACCGAGAGTTAGAATGAAACACAATGTACAAGCGTACGAGACAAGGCTAGAAGAATTTAATACCAGACAGGAGACGGAGGGATAGTTAGGCTTTCGACGTTATAAAAGCAAAGTCAAACCATATCTTTTTCAAATGATAATGATGTTATCGGTGCAGTCGAGTGAAGAAAACTTGGTTGTCATCAAGCAAGACTTACACCATAGATAGAATTAGTTTTAACTCTAAAGTTTTCAATTACTTTTATGTGCTAAGCAAGAATTATTTTTCGATTTTTTGATGTCATAAGATCCTTGCAAGAATGTCATCGGATTAAAAGGATTTGATCGCTTTAATTGCAAGAAAAGCGAAACGACGCGTTTTTTTTTTTTTTTTTTTTTTTTTTTTTTTAGCGTGTACAGCGAGAAGTGGAATGACGCGCAAGGGTAGTTAAAGCCACAAGTCGCAACTGCGCAACGAGTGCAAAGTGCGCCCGTATTGTGAAAGGGGTGCGGGCTCGGGATCGCGTGAGTACGCAGTCGCGTGGGATTCCCCGGGAATCGGGTCTTTCCGGGTCTGCGACACGGTTTTCCCCTTCAACTCTCGGCTCACTTCAGTACCCGCGGCAGTCGGTGACGTGCCATTCGCTCGCTCGCAACAGGTGACAGGATTTCTCGACTCGGGATCAGAGAGGACGACTCAGATTTCGACGAGAGGTTCAAAAATCGAACAATATAGTTATCACATTTCGGCTGGTTTTTTAACATTTGTCGGAAGGAAAAAAGCGAGAAAGGAAAAGAACGCTAAGATTTACAGAGACGGTCGGCAAAATGAGTGTCGAGGACGCCATCAATTACTCGCCCAGCGAGGAGGAGGACTATTACAAGCTGTTGTCCTGCGATGAGAGTTCCACGGTGAGAGAGACGAATAGCGCGTCACGACAAATTTATTCGCGATTGACGTCTGATTTTCCGCTTTAAATTGACCACTAAAAGCGGCTGATTTTCACTTTGCGATCATAATTGACACGCATTTCATTCTTTCTGATATTGGAAAAATTTATAATATTTAATTCTGCAAAACTAAAATTGACAATTTGACAAAGTAAAAGAAATAATTTGTTTGTGTTATGGAGATATTGCGATTTGAATATAAAATTCTTTCATTCTTTGCGTTAGTTTCAGAAAGAAAAGACGAATAATTGTCACTTCTCGTTTAGCGGTTTAGTTTCAGTAGTTTTATGAAATAAACAAGTCAATACAAGTCATTCCTTGTTCTTTGTTTTTCAAATTCCTATACTCACTGTCAGTTATCTTTTCAAATAGTTTTATAAAAGCCAATTTATATTAACGCATATAATAATTTAATAATAATTATAATAATTTATAATTTAATATCATTTATTTCATACACGTTTTACATGTTTTATGCCGCGTTTTATCAATAAATGCGGGTGTATAAAGCGTGTTGTTTATAAATAATAAATTCTCTCTTTATGTATGTATGAGAAAGTAGAAATATATTAAACAATGTTTGTGTCACGACATGTTAATCGCGTGACCTTTAGTGACAAATGTATATTAATTTTCTCCTCATCCGCGCCCGTTACGTTAATTAGATTATGTTTCCAGTCTCTCTTCTAAATTAATTAAGCTTTTGAGAAAGAAGATTGCAATTTAAATTCAACAGTAATTGAATTTTCGATCAAACACAATTAGTCGCAGTTTCAGTCGTTCACGGTGTGCTGAAGTTGTTGAATTGCGTAACTATATTCCGCGCTCGGAAATAAAAGTCGCATTTTCCCTATCGAGCGTGAGATCGTTCTCAATCGTTGAAAAATGTTTTCTTCGCGCACGGCGATTTTTACGGCAAACGTAATCGTTTCGTCATATTGACAGAGAAAAAACAATAAGTACTTTTACATATTATTAGAACAAACACATCAAAATGTAATAGAAAGGTTATTTGCCTTTCTCAAGTTTTATTTTTTTATACGTACTGTCGTCTCGACTTCTGATAAATCGTGTATATATCAGCGTGTTTGTAACATCGTTTTTCTGTCGACGAGTAATATTAGACACCTAAAATATGCATAAAATGTGTTTACAAAGTAACGTGAAGTAATAAAATGATTAAGAGATAAGTTTTTTTATCGCTAAGGTTAAATAAATATGTTACAACAATTTCCTACTTCCCAAAACTTATTTGTTTGTTCGGAGTATTAATTAATTATAAAACTTTATAAAAAAATTGCAAATGTCTTTGTCGGCTTTCTCTAATTTTGCGCTCGAGATTGGCCGAGATGCGTAGGAAAGAAAAAAACAATCTTGCAATAAAGTAAATTAATCTTTAATCTTGAATGACGTAGATTGTCTTTCTGTCGCTTTTCTCTAAAATCAGGTCGAGCAGATTACGGCGGAATATAAGGTATTAGCTCTTCAATATCATCCCGACAAGAATGAGGGTGACAAGGAGGCCGAGAAGAAATTTCAACAATTAAAGGTGCGTTTTCTACGTACAAAGAAAAGTCGATCATTTTGCAATTTACTTAGATCGCACACACACACACACGCGCGCACATGCACACGTTTTTATCGAGCGGGATTCTGATGTATTGTTTCTATCCCTTAGTACGCGAAAGAGGTTTTATGCGATCCCGAAAAGAGGAGCAACTACGACAAATGGCGAAATAGTGGCATCAAGATCAGTTACAAGCAGTGGCTCGGAATGAAGGAGCACGTGCAGCAGGTGAGCCGACAATAGTTTACGATCGATGCAAACTATGCTCTTGTGTCTTCTTCGACACAATAAGCTACATTTCAGTAACATCAATAAACTCGAAGAGTAAAGAGAAAGAGAGAAATAATCTCGGCGCGAGACAATAGGACTCGTTATCACCTGCGTTGAGACAAAATCGAATTTTTTTTTTTCGCGTACATATCGTCAGTCGTAATTCGCAGAACGCGCTTGAAAAGCGAATCAAAGCGATTTCATAATTGTACCAAGGAGAGGGAGTCTCTTTACCTAACGACCCATATTACGATTCGCTGTGAAATTCATCTCGCCTGGGTTTCCATATTGCTTTTCAGACTATGCACTGGAGCACACCGAAGACAAAAGACAGAATGCTGCCGGATGCGGGAGGAGAAGCGGGCGGCTCGCCGTCTCACCTCAGAAGTCACCCCACAAACGCGCACAGGAGAGCCTCGGAGGGTGGCGTCATGAATCTGTACTATCGCTCGGGACAGGGCGTACCGTTTCAGGAACCGAACGAGG
Source organism: Pseudomyrmex flavicornis (assembly GCA_014825475.1). NCBI lineage: Eukaryota > Metazoa > Arthropoda > Insecta > Hymenoptera > Formicidae > Pseudomyrmex > Pseudomyrmex flavicornis. Next base: position 20,332 of record QVNW01001355.1, on the reverse strand, counting down.
TCGTCAGTAAGTTTCGTAATTATGAGATTTAAAAACAGAAAAAAGATCTCCCAGCGTGTACACTTCTCTTTTCGATGCCGACTCCTACATATTGTACCAGACTCTATGAAAGCAAGAAAAAAATGTTGTACTAAACAAATATTTACTTGCGTGCAAGGGGCGTTGGTCGGATCGTCGTTAGCATGCCGTTGCGTTACTTCGTAAGATGGCTTCATTATTCGGACGAAACGGTTCGTATTGATATTTTTTTTGTCTTATGCACGCGATTTTACAATCGCAAAATTTAAATTTTAAAGTTTTTAATGTTTTTTTATTTTTCGCGCTGCGGCGCGATTATGTTATTATTAATGTCGTTTCGGAAGAAAACACAACGACAACTTTAAATAAACTATATATGAAATATATTTAATTTAAAATCGTAATTAAATTAATTTTTTTTTATACCGGACATGTTTCTCTCAGTTTTACTCAAAACGTGTAAACTCGATCTAACGAACGATCCTGCGCGCGTGTACGTGCCCGCGATAATAGCGCGCACATATGTGTCGCCTTCAGATTTATATTTTGTTATACTATACTTAAGCACGCGCGAGACGAGAGAGGAAAGAAAAAAACGAGAAACGCTGGAGGACGTTCGATGTATGATTTACGCTCTCTTTCTCTATCTCTTTCTCTTTCTCTCTCTCTCTCTCTATCTCTGAAATCTCCCGAGTAAACGTCCGTTTGACTGGTCGCGAATATTATTACACACGCGAGTCTCGATCGTGCAATTCTATTGTATGTCTCTTGATCTTACGAGGTGTTTAGCAACAGAACGTTATATATATTATATATTAAACGATGTAGTATCGGGGGCTGTATAGTTATCTGTGATTCCACAAAAAAGAATTTTCCACTAGAGATTTAATAAACACTGATTGTTTCAAACACTTCGGAATGTCGTTTAAACACTTTGGAACGAAATACTTAAATGCCCGCCGAGTCGCGGATTTTTCTCCCGCATGTTCTTGCTGTGCAACGTACGCTGTGAATCGTCGTTTTTTACGTCGGTTTTGCGTGCGTGCGTGTGCGTGTGCGTGTGCGTGTGCGCATGTGTGTTTTTTTATTTTAATTTAAAAAATCTCCGATTTAACTGTCGCGTATCGGTAGCAATGGTGGATCAATCGTCAGAAAAGTAATTCAATTCCCCAGATAGGATCGAATTTATTGAATGCAATGTTTTAGTGGAAAAAAAAAATAGAACGCGCACATGTGTACGCATCCATTGTTCTCTATGAAATAAATAAAAAGTCGTAAATACTGTCATAAATGAATACGTAAAAAAAAAAAAAAAAATCGTGAGAGACGTGATAATATTTATTTCGCGCAGAGTAGAATTTTACTGCGCGAATTAAACTGTCGCTGTAATTCGTGTTTTCGATATGTATTTTTGTCCGGAACATGTTTGTTTCTTCCGCGAAAATTTTGACAAGAATGTCACAAGACGGGAGCGTTTAAGTATTTCCTTCTTTCATAAGAAAGATCGACGATGGCGCACTTGTACCTGTATGTCCAAAATGTCAAACGCAAACTACATCGTTCTTTCGCGCCGACGATTGCGCGAGCGACGCGCGTCTTTCCTTTTCGGGTAAAGTATAATCCGAGTTTTACATTTTCTAGAATCGCGGATGAAAACGGATAGAAGAGATTCAGAATCGATACAATTTCTCGATGTCGCGCAAGTGCGAAGACAAATTTTACGCTGATCGAAAAATGCGACGAATAAAAGCAAAGATCGCTCTCGCGCGCGTTCGGAACATGTGGAGAAATTGTATCGATGATTATTTACAATTAGAAGAAAATAAGATTTCTTAGAGAACGTATACGTATAAATAGGTGCGAAAATTTGCTCTTTACTCGCGTTTCCGCGCACTTGCGTCTCTCCTCGCTCGACACAGCGGTCGAGAAACAATTTGTCGGTGAATTGCGTTTGATATACTACTTTCGAGAATGCCTACTTGTAAACAATGATTAGTAAACTAAACTTAGTGACAGTTAATCGTGAATGTGTCGATGTGTATATTCTCTCATACAGTAATTTTATTAGCACCGCCTTCTCTCTCGGAGAAGAACTCGTTCTCTCGTTTTGAAGTATATTTGATGTCATTTGTGCGTTTCTTCGTTTTTTGAGTGGAACGCGTCGAAACATTCCTCGCGCGCATAAGGTCAAGCATAAAAATAACAAAAAAAAGAAAAAAAAATATAATTTTAGAGTTTCCTATCAAGACAATTACGGCGCATGTGCGATATTGTACGAAGCGAATATCCGACGCGTTTAACTCGAATAACCCGTTTAGCTCGAATAACCCGTTTAGCTGAATCGAAAGTGACTTCAATGACATTAAACATACGTGCGGTTGTTTGAATCGATCAATCTTCTTCCTCGCAAAGGAAAACAAAATATGATTCTCGTAATTTCTGGCAAATTTCTAAAACATATCACGGCAGGTCCACATTCCGTCTTTCATTTTCGTCTTTTCCCGAAGACGAAGGAAGACACAAAGAGTCTTGTGTGAGGCAAGACAGAAGGATATAAGCGGGATAATAATTGAAGAATAAATGGAGCGCGCTTATCTGCGCCCACACACACTACACACACACATACACACAGAGATGAATTGAGTAAACGGCTAATAAACGTGGATAAACAGAAAGACGCGAGAACAGTCTCTATATCATTTTCAGCAGTGATTTGATTTCCGCGCCGCTGAATGAGATTTTCTATATGGAATTTTACGTTCGAACAGTTATGTAACGTAAAATTCTCTTTCGCAGCTCGAAGGAGACAACAAACGCAATAGTTTTCTTAACAATAACGTTTGTCCTTCCAAGAGTCTCAATTCTCTTACTTGATCCTAAATGTCAACCTAACAACAACGAGGATTTAACTCGTTGCTTACTGCGATCTAATCGCGGCGCAACGTCACAAATACGCAAAGCCAATAAGGAAGAGGGTCAAGTGGCAATTACACGGTTATCTTGTCACAGAATTAAATCGCTGTACCAATCGAGAGTTTCCGTAAGAGCTATCTGCGGAATTAGAAAATAAGAAAACTCAAAAAGAAGAATACGAGAAAACGACAAACACTATTCGAGATTAAAAAATAATGAAAAAAATATCGTTGGTAGTTTTTCGAAGTGTGTCGAGAGCTCGAAAAACTTCAAGTTTTGGTTTGATTTTTTTTTGTTTTTCTTTCTATATCGCTTCTATTTTTTTTTTCTTAAGCCCTTTGTTACAAAGAAGCTAAGAAAATAGCTCGCTGCTCGACTCATCTTCCTGCATCGACTCTACATAAGCTGGACGTCGATGCGCGCGGTCAATCAAATTAGTAGAACATGTAAGCGTTCGCTCGCGCTTCGTGGGATTCGCCACACGATCGATTCCTCTCTCTGGACTTGCGAGACGCAGATGCGCAGCTAAATTAAATGACTTTATCTCCGACACAAGAGAATCGTGCCCAATAAAATCGTATATATCTAATAAATACGCTCGATAAATTTATCTGCTGTCAAATATAATCTCGCTTTATATTAAACGAGAGCGAAATTTTAATTTCAAGTTTTCAATTTTCGAATAAAGCTTTTTTTTTCTTGGAAAAAATACGTTTCGGTAAAGAGCGAATTTATTCCATAATTTTTTTATGCATATATTTTTACGACACAGGTGGTGCAGTCGTTCCTTTCTCGATTGCGCCACCACGGACTATTTCTGTATACAAAAGACATGAATTTAAATTTTTATAAAAAATTGAATAATACATATAATAAATATAAATTTTTTTATTTGTAATTTACTGGCATAACTGTGCGATACGGGCTAATTGTGTAATGTAATTTATACTCTATGACATGAATTTTTCATGTTTTTTAAAAACTTTTACATTTTTCTCACACTTGTAATGATTAATTTTTCTTTACAAAAATATCTAGAGTAAACATTTATCAGAATAAGACCTAAGCAGATAGAAATGGATAAGAGGAAAAGGTTTTTAATCTCGTCGCGCGAAGAACGCAACCACAAAGTTTATAGAAAATAGATTAAACGGCATCGGGCAACGGCGTTCACAAAATTTCTTTAGAATTTAACTTTGTCTTCGAAACTTCTTTAAAAACTTTCGAAGAAAGTAGGCAATTAGGTTGATAAGTCATTAAAGCTAATCGAGAAGAGTTCGAGGAGAAATAACAAAACAAAAAAAATACACATATACTTAATCGATTCAGAATCGCTGATAACTCGACGTGTTATCGCGCATGTGTTAGAAAAAAAAAAGTGGAGATATTATTCTTTGTTAGAAGATATTAATAGCGTGTAATATTAAAAGCACAAATATATGTGCAAAAGAACGGCACATGAGGTCGCAAATTCAACTTGATACCTCGTTTATTGAAAATAAGACTGTTGCTTACATGAACGATTAGAATCAGATCGAAACAGATATAGAAACAGAATGGCAAAGACTTTTTTTTTATTTTATATAAAAAATTCGTCTGTACGCACCGTGAGAGCAGTTTGAGTGTTGAAAATTTTTACGACACGATTGCAAAGATCGTGCGGCCAACCGTGCCCGCTGCTGTCGAAAGTTCACTGGACCATCCTGTACATGTGTGTATACTATACCTATATTTTTCTAGACGGATATCTGGGTTCGCGGAGTGTTTACACACTATGTGTACACACACACACACACACACACACACACACACACACACACACACATACACACACACACATATATATATATATTACCTATCTACATATGTCGTTTAATGATTGACCTATCGCAAGAAGCTTCTGGGAGAAAGGTCGGAGTCTGTTCAGATGCTTGTCAGTATGATGCTTATGTCGACAATGTCCTAATTTTTCACTTTTTTTTTCGCGTTATCGTTGAATGTAACCCTTACAGAAATTTATTACTGGTGTGGCCAAAATATTACTTATTTGAGTAATTCAGCAGTGATTTTAACACTCAAAATCATCCAAAATATTAGTTATTTTGGTCATACCAGTAATAAATTTCTGTAAGGGAAGAAAGAAGTCGCGCAAAATTTCGCGGTAGACTTTGATTTTTTACTCGAGAATCCACGCAAATTATATTAATGTCAGTATTAGCGTCAAAAGCTGAAGGTTGATTCTAGGATTGACTGGTCAATGTGCGGAACAACGGTCAAAGTCCTATGTCACTGCAACAATAGCGTACATTGAAAAGTATGCTAAAAACCTTATTTCGGTCTTTGACCATGCTCCGCGAATTGACCAGTCAATTCTAGAATCAACCTCTTTCGGCTTTTGACGCTAACATCGGAAGAATTTCGTTCAAGCGCTTGTCTTCAAAATGAAAAGCAACATCGCGTCGGAACAATTTGAATCCCATCGACGCTTATTTTCACATTCGTAAATAGCAAAGTATTAATGATGTGTTCACTTTTCTAAATTAATTATGCAACGCTAATTACGTTACTTAACGTTTATACAATGGCTGTCTTCCACTTTGACGTCTACGGTTAATGATCGCGGAGTTTCGTCGAAAGCTTTTGAATAATTATCATGCATACAACGTTGTTAAATTATAATTGCGCTTTGGCAAAAATAGCGGCTGTTGGTCCCTGTGAATCGATATAAACACTTACCTCACACAAAAATATTCAATTGCAATTGCCAAATGTTTAAGAGAGAGACTGTTTGACATTTTATATATACATATATATATATATATATATATATATATATCTTCTTTACACAAATTAAAACTTTAGTGTATATATAAACATATATTTTTCTCTTGGCATAAATAAGTTTCTTCGAAAAAAGATGTTATTCGAGAATTTTTCGAGGGAGAGAAATACAAGAAACAGAAGAAGATAATATGTAGTATTATATAGATGAAAAAATTCTACTTATCGCTTAGTGCATTCTTTAGAGAATAAATTTCTTTCCAAGATGAATCGTCCGATTGTCACACTGTTGTAACATCTAGATGATGCGTCGTTTCATATCAGATGTTAACTTGTACGTTAATTGGCTAGTGATTACGTAATGTAATGTTATTTAATTAATTATATAATCATACGGCAGCTGAGAGATCAAAAAGATGAAAGAAATTCTGAGTTAGTTGGAAAACTGCGATTGTTATCGTTAAAAATATACATGCGAATTGTTTATTGCGCAACTTACTGGTCGGAGTGAACAGAATATTTCGTCACTCCCTACGTATTTAATTACATAAGTGTCACATACGAGATTTTCAGTTTATTGCATAGTGACATTTAGAAAGTCATGTTCTTTATAAGGTCACTAAATATTAGAAAATAATAATTCATAAAGATAGAAATTAAGTAAGAAATTTAAAAACCGAAAGAATTCCTTAACTAGAGAAACATGTGAAGTTTTAAGTCTTTAAACTGCTCTCCTCCTAAAATTTGCGTTTTGTAATTGTACGGGATTATACGTAGGGAGTGACGATTTTCGATCGCGGTTCTCCGATGAGCACGCGCGCGAATCTCTCGTGTGCCTGAAAAAAAAAAACATTGTGAATGAAATGTAGGTGTGCGTGCGTATATAAAAAAAACCAAAAAAAAAAAAAAAAAAACAAAATACATATATTGTATATTCGTCTCGCGCTGGTCGACGCGACGATGTATTACTCATGTGTACCAATAAAGACATTCAATAAATGTGTTTACTTATATGAAACATTATCTCTTGCACTTTAATCATCATTTTGGTTGGGGAGGAGCGCGAAAATATGACTCGCAAATGGGAGAGAGAAGCTTTTACGATGACATTTCTCTCTAATTAATTGCGCTCCCGCCGTCGAATATATGTCATTCGGAAAAAGCTAACGGTAACTTAATCTTCGAGGTGTGTACCACATGTGCTCGTGTGAATATGAAACAATTCCACAAGTAAATTAATTACGTTTCTTCTCATGCATATACATATTTCACCTACCTTGTGCCGTTCCGACATGTATAACGTCAAATAACAACACACTCTTTGTGTGGTTTCGCAATCCCTTTTCAGACCGCGATCATCACAATTCTCGGTATATGACGCATTTCATTAAGGAAATTAATCGCTATCAAGCTAATCAAATGTCACAATGGTTACTATATAGGTAATTGTCGATTACCCCGGTAATAATGAAATGATTGTTTCACACACGTCGCACTTTCTCCGAGCGAAATGATTAATTTATGACGTATGATTTATATTAGTTTTTGCGGTCTCGAAAATGTTTTGAAAATGGAAATAAAATTTAACATATATAAAATAGTTCTACAAAAGATATAGAATGAAGAATGTCATTTGCTCGATTTATATAAATTGTTATTTGAATGAAACAATTTCTCTCGCGTTTTTTTTCTTTGAGAGAAACATCAGCTCGGTTTTTTTTTTTTTTTTTTGCTATTATGTTCGATCGACTGTGTTAGATTTCGGGGTGTAGCGTTTTCATAAGTTTATATACGAGGAACTTTGTTTTCCATATAGAATGGGAGGCTTGGTGCGCCGCGCCGGATGATTGGGAACTGGAGCGAAACATTTGCTTCTCGCTTCGAAGGTTTCTCCGCAATTTCGTCATTTATCTGACGGCTGATCTGCTTTTCCGTTCACGATTTTTATTCACACGGAATATATAAACTGGAACGCGCGGATGGTATTTTAGATGTGTCATAACGTTGAATAACTGAGCTCCTGCATTTTCTCTCTTTTCGCATATCAAAACTTCGAGTACAATATCCGAAAAATATTTATCCAAAACAAAAAAACTAACGGATTTGCGATAAAAAGAAAAAAAATAAATTCATGAATAGCTTGGGATTTGCGTTACGTTGCAGAACTTTGTTCGAGCTCTGTTCGATGTAGTTGTCAAAATTAATCGCGTTTCTGAAAGTTTAGATGTTCACGAAATATTACTCTCAGAACTATTTCTCTCACTGAATGACGAACTTTTACAATTGCTAGTAGTTTCGCGTATGTGTGTACGTGCCAGTTTGCATACGTTGTCATGTGTCAGAGTCGTCGCCACACAGAGACAGGCACGGCATATAAACCCATTCTTTCATTTATACTCAAGAGACGCGTATAAATGCCACTCCACCTCTTCACGTAACTGCATAGAATGCACATCCCTCCATTGAACTGCAAACAGCCCTTTGAATGCCATTATCCTGCCTACGTTGTTACTACTTAACGTCGCCGTTTGCAAGTGTGGCTGCGTTAGATAAGAGAGAGAGAGAGAGAGAGAGAGCTGGCCGTTGTTCCCGATCGGCTTTGCCGACATCGGCCGCCGTCTGTGTTCAAGTTTGTGTGTCAATTTAAACTTTGACCTACCAACGTCATTCCGAGCGCGGATGCGCCATAGACCACCTACGCATTTCTCTTTAACCTTCACGCAGTTGTTATTGTTCAAAGAGAATTTAATGTACTTTTCTTGTTATCCGAGGAAGCGCAGGAAAATCATTTCTAGACAAACACTTGTCACTTTCTTTTTCTCGCACTTGTAATGTTTATTGAAAGGTTATTATTATTATAAATAAAATGTTCTATTTCACAATTCTCGTAATTGTGAATAGGTTTGAAAAACGTTCGAAAGTGCTTTTGGAAAGATAAAAGAAAGTTTTTCTTCTACGCGATTTTCTATATACGATACAAATTTCTTTTCACCGATCCCTGAATATAATCCAAAACTTTCACTTCCTTTTAAAAATAATAATTGCAGAGATAATATTTGGCTCATGTAAATTTATAACATGTTGCAATACTTTTTTACATTAAATAAATGATGTCATTCGTCTTCTGCTTATGAGACTTAAAAAGCATTGTTTTAAGCTACTTAAAGAAATTAATAAATGAGTCAGAGTTAATTATAAATAAATCATGTTTGAACTCAATACTCTATTATATATATATTGCTATACGACGAAATATTTTCGAAGAGTTATCTGTATCAGAAATAAAGCGTTGCGACATACACGTTTCCGTAGTTAATTCGTATCGGCATTGAGCAGAAAGAAAATACTTTGACAAGAAGGAGGACGAATCGATATCCGTGGGTCTTTTCCATAAGTCTGTGTAATGATTATACACGTTGGGACACAGCTCTCCGGAAAATTGTGTCCTCCGAGTCTAATAAAGAATGCGCGCAGAGAAAAAGACCGAGATATACATTTTCTTCTGTTTTTCCTGCACGTACACAAATTTTTTCCTTCCTACGTTCCTCTTTTGTAAAGTACGTACTATTTATAGAAACAAAAAAGCACGTTGTCGTGGAGCTTCGTCATAAATTTATCTATGTGGAACGTCACTTAGGTCGACGCATGCATATTAGAACCTTGAGGTGATAATAGTGACAATAAAGATAATTTATATATCGACAAATAATGTCTCTATTTATATTTAAAAAAAAAACTTCCTGCGTTTCTAAACCGCGAGTTGAAGAATAACGACTTACAGTAATTTTCTTCGCATCAATTAGACAAAAATAATCAGATTAATAATAATTAAACAAACGCACATACACAATTGCGCAGAAGTGTTTACGAAATACATTATTACGTTTTACAAAATATACGTTTTTTCGCGGGGACGTCTGTTTATGTATCTCTCTCAGTCGCTATTCACTGCTATTGGTTGAAGTGGAAGCGACGCGTAGAAGGAAAAAGATCTTTTGTTTTGTGGCATCGATTTATCCGCCCGCAGTGTACATTGTATCCATACGAGTTGTGAACTGCGGAGGTTTAGAAGCGTACAGTATTCATTACTAAGATCGTTTTATCGACAGAGTCAAGTAAAAAAGACACAATAAGTTTTTGTATTACGCTCGTAATTCTATAATAAAAATGTGTGGCAAAGCAAATAAAAGACACTATTTTGTAATTTTACAAAAAAAAAGAAATTATTTTATACGTAGATTTGATGTATCTTCTGCGCGTTTGTTCATCAAGATTTTCAGTCAATAAAACGGGAGATCTGCTTTGTTAGCTCTGAGCTGTGAAGGATGCGCGAGCTTGATATATACGATAATCTGAAAGCCGTTATTTACCGACAGGGTTTAGTTATCTAGATAAGATAGATGTTTAAAATACGAGAATATTCCTGTAACATTGTTGATCAGAAGAAACACACTTCTTTAACGTACAAGTGCTCGTAATAAAAATAACAACAGTAAATGTATAAATCGAAAAATACAGAGTTTTGCGAACGTTTCTCATTTTACACAAAAATCTTATATCAATATTTTACATAAAATAATTATATATGTGTGTACAAACATACATCATGTTGTTTGTGTTGATTTAACGTTTAGGTAACGAACGATATATCAATTCGATAATTTAATTCAGAAAAAAAAACTAAAAATATTTCCGCGTTTCTTATGCAGATTTTTAAATCGTCAGAAGATTTACGACAGAAAAAGGATTGAATGAACGGAATGTGTATGCATCTTCACTTTAGTTAAGGACGTCGCCAACAGGTGGGCTACGGCGCTACGATTCCTCTCGGAGCGTGAGAGTTTCAGTAGCGGTCTGTGCCGCGTGTGTGAATGTTTGCATTGCTTGATCACCCGATATATACCCGGTGTGACACACGAAAGTGCATCAGTGATCGAGAAAAGAAGAAGATCCTGCGTTCGCATAACGCACCTGTCGATCTGCCGCGGGCGCTCCGATTTTTTTTTCTTTCTCACGCGAATGGCAAACCGCAAGCAACTACACGCTGGTAAGTACGTTTGGTCGCTCCCATTATTAGAATCAGACTGTACTTCGGATCGATACTGATTCTCTGTCTCTCGGTGGATACCGCGCGCGCGACGGATGCTGCGAGAGATTTTTAACGTCTCCAGTCGAAGAGAGACTTAACAGAAAAATTTTGCAATTTGCTCCGTTTTTCGTCTCTCCGTATAATTTCGCGGCGCGTTGCAATCTCACGAAAAGAAAGAAGACGCTCTTCATTAAAAGCAAGTGTGTGAGATAAAGAGAAGCGAAATAGTACTTATTTGTACTTTTTGTGTTTCTTGGTCTTGTTACTCGCAGAGATCGCGGAGGATTGTATATATAATGTCTCGTCTTACACGCTCTTAAGTTGAAGAACTTATTAACTTCGTAAATTTTTGAGATTTTAGAGATAAACAAAATTGAAATTTTTATATTCTCTATTATTAAACGTATATTGTTCTTTTTTCTAAATTACAAGAAAGAATTTTTTAAAAAAGAATTCAAATATACTATATTAGCTGTAAAGAATTATTTGAATTTCTTTCTACACTTTTAGATGAAAATATGTATTTTAAGAAATAACAAAATTGCGAGAGAAAATTTAACGAGCGTCAGTATACCTATATACAATATGTGGATCATTATTTATAGCATGGCGGTAGGTACTGGAGTTCATAAATCAGAGCTCCGTATTTAATAAGAGACCTTTATAACATAATATTAGTTTTAAAGAAAATATAACGTGATTTTCAATTTACGCAAAAAAAATGATTAAAGTTTTATAATAACCATGAAATTTCGTAAAAACAAGCTTTTCCACTCTGTCCTACTAAATAAAAACCAACTCGTAAACAAAACATTTGAAAATCTATTCCTCAAATAAATATAAAACTTAAAAAAAAGGAAGCTTTATTATATTTAAAAAATATTAAATTTATATGTTTTATATATAAATTTTATTTATATATTTTTTAAGTTTATATATTTTATATAAATTTACATAAATTTACATTAATTTTATATATATTTAAACTTTAAAAGTTTTTCCTGTTTCATCAGAGTGAAATTTTACATTGACACAATTTGATAGTTAAATATTCAGTTTATTCGATAAAGAATCGCGTACTTTCGGTAAAAATTCAAATCGCAGTGAGAATTTTGAATGAAAAATCGACATGTAAGAAATGTGTAAGAGTATATGAACAATTTAAGTCACGTACAAAATTGAATCGAAAGAAAACGCGAAGATACAATATTCTCTATTTGCGGCGGATTTACGTGTAAAACCTGCAATTTAGTTGCCTTGTGCCGTGTAGAAAGTTGAGTTTTCGGATTTCGCGACGCGTTTCGCAAAATATACCTACGCGAAAGAAAGAAAAGACATAGAAAGAAAATATATATAACACGCGCGTGTGTGCGAGCGTTTATAAAAAAGTAGATCTTCATCAACGAGCAGTACTACGGTATGCCGTGCACTACCTTGAGCAATGTGCTGTCTCAGGAATTTCAATAAGGATTCAGCGTTTTTTTTTGCTTCCTTCGACGCGTGTTGCGCAAGACGCTGTATGCAATTTTTCCCGATTGCATCCGGTTCCAACTATAAGTATACGAACACGCACCGCGTGCAAAAACAATCCTATAACAACGTGTCGCGGCGGTTTATCGGCGCTCGCGCAAAATCGAACACGATTGGTTAGTGAGAAGGTTTATTACTGACCGATAACATCATCGCTTACGAGCTTGTTGCATTAGCCCGAGTTAATTACGAATTGAATTCGCGCGCACCCCGAACGGATAAGAGAGAAACGATGTTCACGTTATTTTGTTCTTCGTAATTTCAACCTCTTTGACACTAATGATAAAGTAACTTGAATCGCAAACTTGCGTACTCGCTAGATTATTCATTTTTATGCTTTCGAAAGAATAAAAAAAAAAAAAAACATTGCGAGCTAAATACTATCGCGCGCGATATAATATTCGAAGAAGGAGTTTTCTCACAGAGAAGTTCGAGTAGTAAATTAGTACGACGATTTGACCAAATAACAGGTAGGATAAACTGTCCAGTAAGTCACCGTTTACCAATAAATGATTATTATACAACAATGTAAATTATAGACTTAAAAATTATTACATGTTTATAACCGAAGTTTATTTGTCTTTCAGAAGTTCTTATTTTTGTTTAACGATATGCAAACAGTAAGAAATCAAAGTCTTATCAAAAATAAGGGTGTGTGCGGTCATTTACTGGGTTTTATGCTTGTTGCACTTTATAATTAATTTATAATTACTTATACTACAAAAAAGTAATTACTTTTGTAAATATTTAAAAATTAATTATAAATGTAATTTTAACAGTTGTTTTATTGTTATAAGTAAATTTATTCAAGGATTATTCCTAAACGTACATTCACAACAATTCGGTCATTTGCTGGTTGGTTTACCCTATTTGTCAATACGGTTTTTTATTTAACGTTTTTCTCAGCGGCGTGGAGAAAATAACGATCCGATATAAACGTAATATACGTAATACAGGCGTGGCGGAGTGCATGAAAAATAAACAAAGGAGGAGTATTGAAGCAAGGTCTTTGCACCTGAAACGCAACGCCAGTGTTCTCTCACATGCGATTTTCTTGAAGATTTTGTTGGCGAAATCCTTAAATGTAACATTGTTTGCAAGCACCGTACAGAAGTTTCTCTGCACTTTCTAATTATTCGTAAGGAAAAAGCAATCGTGTTTTGCATAATTAAAAATTACCTTTTCGCAAGGAGATGTTATTTATCGAAGAACTATCTGATTTTATTTGTGCAGTAACGAATTTTACACGCGTCGAAGTTATTTTGTAAACGCAGTAGTTTTTAATGTATACATTAAAAGTCACAGCTAATACGACTTGTAATATATTTCGTGTATTGCAAATGCTTGAATATGTCCAAAGTATGTACTTGCGATTACAATCCCGGAAAAAATGACTAGATCAAATTTAAATCTTACAAAAATAATTTTAAAAAATGGAAAAATAAATCTAATTAGATCCAAATTAGATCTAAATAGATATAAGAAGATCTATGTAAATTTACACTGTTATTTATCATTAGATCTACTTTATATCTATTCAGAAAAACTATATTAGATCAACTCAGATCTGTTCAGATGTGCTTAGATCTAAGAAGATCTGAGTAGATCTAATATAGTAGATTTGAGTAGATCTAAAATAGATCTAATAATAATTAAAAGTGTAAATTTAGATAGATCTACTTGTATTTATTTAGATTTACTCTTTACATTTATTTAGATCTACTTTGGATAAAATTAGATCTATTTTTCCATTCTTTTTTATCTTGTAAGATTTTTAAATCTAGATCTTAGATTTAATTCATTTTTCCCGAGAAATAAGAATCTCAACAACTCAGAGAGATAAAAAAAACTATAAAAATAATGTGACTAAAAAATATATACGAATATTTGATTGCTTCGAGCGTGTATACATTTCGTAAACCGAATCGATGCTCCTCGCATCAGACGCGAATAGCAAACACGGTTCATCGAACTTTAAATGCAATCTGATGGAAAGGTACATGCATCCGTGGTTCCCGATGCTTCGGCATCAACGATATGTATTTATTTGTGTGACAGGAACGTCATGGATTACACATTAAACCGATTGCATAGAGTTTGCGTAGTTGGATAATATTTCTTGCGTTAAAATATTTTTTTATTTACACACTTTCTGCCCACCGTGGTTTTATATATTCGCATGTGCAAAATAAATAACACAATTTTGGCGATAAACGTAGCTTAATTAATTACATCCTAGGCTAAATGTGTCGCTTTTATAAAATGAAGATGCGATAAAATTATTAATATTGACATTGTGTGTGTGTGTATTTGTGTAAAAACACTCGTAGTTATATAATGTTTTTATGTGCAAGTTGAAAGCAAATTGAATGGCGCTTGTGTCATTGTGACGGGACGACGTGGTCAGGAAGTCGCGTCTGCGAAGTTCGTGCGGGAATTCCGATTTTTTGTTTACTTACTTACCGTAGAATAAAGAGAAAGTGCGATCTCAAAAAAAAATTACACACGAGGAACAGATTGCGAACCGATTGCAAAATTTTTCTGCATTATGCTGTTATGTAATATTGTTACAAAATTGAAGAAAACTTAGATAGAACGCGTTCTCCTTCTTTCGGTCTCTGGTGCAATTTCACGTGTTCTTTCGCGGTCCGTAACACCTGCAAGTACGTTCAGTCTGTGAATCTCTCGGAACACGTGTGTGGGAGTTTATAAACGTTTACACGCGAGAGATCGTACACGGAGAAGCAAATCCCTAAAACCGAGATTGCAGTATGGATTTCTCTCTCAACGCGAAAGCATTCGCTCTATTCGAGGTGAAAGTTGACTTATTGTGCAGCAAGCGTGCAAAGTGTCTCGTGATCCAGGCCTTCGCTTGATAATTGTGGTAGTGGTGGTATCTGTCTTATCGCTGAAAATTGCTGGTTGCGCACCTACGTACATATCACGTTAATTGCTATCTCAGGAAGCGAACTATCTGGTTCAGTTGTGAGAAACGGTTCTGCACGGTAATTACAGTTTAACAAGTTTAGCATTTCAGCTAAAAGCAAATCCAGTATTATGCAAAATGTACAATTGGGATCTTTGTTTCTCCTCCTCCGTTTTGATACAAATTTGAAAGAAAATTTGAAATTTGTTTGAAACACGTTTTTTCAACTAATTTTGCAAACAAAATATAAAACGTTGACAAAAACTAGTATTTTTTGGATTAATAGAACGACATCTGTAAAATAACTAATTTACACGAGAAATAAATAATAAATCGAGAATCAAATAATAAAACATATGCAATAAAACTTATTTGTCAAGTTAATCAATCGCTTTAATTTAGCGCCTGTTATTAGACAAAATTATTCAAATAAAAAGCAATATTCGCAAATAAAAAGTAATAAGCGCTCGCGTAATTGTCATTGAAGAAATGCACAAATAAATTCGCAGAAGTCATCACGCACTCACTTGTCTTTAATGAGCGGCCGTAATTGCTGTTATCTCGCGTAATGACCACCACAGATTAATAGTTCGAAAGCAATCATCATCGTGCGTGTATGTGGTGTACGAAACACAAAAGAGTCAACGAAACAACGTGCTCTCAGGACGTAAAATCTCAAAAATTTATTAAAGATACCTAATAATTTCGCGTAAAAAATTGCAAAACAAAAAAGAAAGTAATTACGAAGAATGTGTAATCTCCATTACTCCCACGGAAAAGTGTGAAAAATGTTATCGTCTTCCTTCTCGAGATATTAAACGCGGTAATCTTGTTAGAAGGCACAGGCGAGATCATATTTCACGGTATGAAAACACGGTAGCGCGCGCGCAAGGCGGTGTTTACACCAAAAGAATCATTTTTTCTTATCAATATACGGCCCTGAAGTCCCGGATGCCGTTACTCTCGGGCAGACCGTTCTACTTGCGTACCTTCTCTCTTGTGCCGAGCCGAGACTTTGTCAGCCTTTCTAAAGCGCCGCTAGAGAGTCTCAGACTTGGCGAGATATTCCGCACTTGCCGATAATATTCGCGCGCAACAATTTTCGCGAGAATGTGCCTGTGCGAATAGTGAATTTGAGAAAAAAAAATGTCTTTGACGCAATAAATTAAAATTGAATATAACAAATATATATATATAATAGACGCTCAAAATGTTCGCGGAAAATGTTTCTAATGCGGTGAAGAAAAAATAAAATAAAATTTTGTAAAACACTTTTGACCGCGCTTTTAACTTTCTTGATGAAAACCAAGAAGAGAACAAAGAAAAAGATTATCAAGAAATTTGGGATAAAACAAGCCTCGTTTATGCGCGCCGCAACAATGAAGAGAGAGGAGATCTTAAGCCGCAAGAAGAGCGGCATGAGGATGCGTTAATTCTTCTAAAATGTCACGAGTCTTTTGTGGCACGACGCGGCAGAATAGAAAGAGAGCTCCGGGGTTGAGCCGGTGTTGTAATCTCGAAAACTCACGGCGCGGCACGTACCAGTACGTGCATAATGGTTAAAAGACGGGATGTGAGGGACACATAGGAGCGCGTGCGACGCGCTCACGGTTGATGTCCAATTAATTCGCTTTGTGCACTTATTCAGGTGCGCGCGAGGGAAGAGAGAGAGAAAGAGAGAGAAAGAAAGAGAGAGAGAGAGAGAGAGAGAGAGAGAGAGAGAGAGAGACTAATTACATCTCGTGCTGACACTTTATGCGCGCGGCGGTTAATGAGGCCAATTACATGTTATCTGCGAAGATGTTCGGGATCCGCTTGTTCTCGGACCCAGCAGTTTCCTTATTATTACGCGTATCGCGAATATAGATCAACGCGCGTTGTCGTCTTTTTCTTCGCACGCCGCGTTCTTCGACGAGGGCTTGCTCGTCGCTGTACTTTTCAGCGCAAAATAAAACGAAAAAAAAAAAATAAAAACAAAAAACGAGAAGAAACAATTACGCGTTTTGCGAGTCTGTTTCGCCGTCAACAGATTTTACCTGCGTCGCATTTTCGAAAAACCGGCTGTGTGAATGAACACCGGTATTTTGCGAGGTGTTCTTCGACGATGACGCCAGTTTATTGTTACGTGATAACGGAATCGCCGACGACGGAATCGATGATGAAGCGCGCCCAATTATATCGCCTTGTGTGTAATTTTTTTTTTTTTTTTTTTTATCAGCAAAGTCAACGTGCTCCGCGTCGATGATAAAAATGATCCGACGAGGTGGATGTACAACGCGACGAACGCGATAATTACAATGTTATGTGGTCATAAGCGGGTGTCCGCGTTTTTAAGGAATGCGCGCGTAACATGTGACGGAAATTTCTGCGGTGCGCACATGCCGAGCCCTTCACTAAAATAATAATTAAACGCGAAAGAGAGAGAAAGAGAGAGAGAGAGAGAGAGGAGATGCTCGTGCAACATACATAGCTCGCGCACAATACGCATTAATTAGCCACGAGTGTCCGAGGATCGTTCGAGCGCGAGTCGCTATGACTGGTCATTAGTTAGAGAGGCGGAACTAATCACTTCTTCCACCACTCAGCTGTGTTGCAGATATAATTTATTCCACTTCCGCATTGTGCGGCAGGTGGATTGTTGCGAGCGTTTTTGCTCAATTTTACTGTGCACTTGATATTGATGCACGGTTATTTTCTTTTTTTTTTTTTTTTTCATGTATATTACGTACCTAAAATTATTTTCTATTTGAGAAAGATCGTTTGCGTAATCGATACGAGAAAAAGTATTTCACTCGAACGATAGAATTGAACTTTTCCCGTCTCGATAACATTTTTACAATTTTCTATTACATACACACTAGGTTCTAATTGATTCACGCGAGATAAAACGTCGAACGTACGTTCGTGCGATTACGACACACTTTCGTTCACTAATTTTCAAAAACCCAACTTTCCCGATCTCACGCGGAAGAAAGTTATAATGAATATAACGAGCGTCAGAGACCTAATGCTTTCTCTCTCTCTTCATTTCGCGAGAGAAGCGCTCGCGATCGCCCGTAGGAATTTTTACGAACAAGTACACGAGAGCTATCTCGTTTATGAGATAGAGGAGTACGGGAAGTCGTGCACCGCCGGACAACCATCGACCATAGAACCCGTCGTACCGGTTTCCGCTGGATTCCGGTGTGTGTGCCGGTTCGATGGCACCGAGAAGAGAGAGAGATGCGCGAACAGGGCGATTTCTGCCCTTGAGGCAACCCTGAAGCATCCAATCGCATTCTTGCGACGGTGATACACATACACGCTTCGTCGGTTATTTAACGCGTATACATAGAGAGAGAAAGAGAAAGAAAGAGAAAGAGAGAGAGAGAGACAAAATTTCACACGGTCTAAATTCTAGAGAAAATCACGCTTCGACGAAAGTGGCTCGCGCGGTCAAATTTTGGTTTTCCGCCGACCGCACGAGTGCTGATGCAGCTTTTGTAAATAACAATCTATCACAGTCTTCTCTATCCGCGTCTATCCACTCGAGATAAGACGCGAACGCATACACATGCACCGTGTGCGCACGGTATCAGTCATGCATTTGCATTGCGGGAAATCGAAGAAAGTATAACTATAAAAATGCTGCGCTCCGGAGATACCACCGCATATAAATCGCGTGTGCTTTATCGCACCCCGGTCTATCTCAGAAGTGATGTGTGTGCTTTTGTGTACGATGAAATACTTCGGAACTTTTATCGAACATTTTTTTCTTTTCACTAAGCTCGAAACGCACGATGTGTTCTTGAAAGAAAATTGTGTTTAAGAATTAATATTTCGATTTTTGACGCACAGGGTTTTTTTGACAGTCGCTAATTTTTTCTGTTAGCATCTTTTTAACTTTTTAAAAATGTAAAAATATAAATATATGTAAAAATACAAATATGTTGTCTGTCTCTCTCTCTCTCTCTCTCTCTTTCTCTCTCTTGCTATCGCGGAATGATAACAGTGACATCTCTCAATCCGATATTATCTATTGATAAACTTTGCAATGATAATGTATTGACATTGACAAAATCAGTATCGGTAGCCGTTATGCAACCCGGAAAATTTTCGAAATACAAGCGCAGTATCTTCGATAATATCATAATGAGTTTAATCAACAATACACTCAACGCAAATATTATGAGTCGAACGTTACAACCGCGATAAGATACCGTGATTATACTCTGTACAAATTGATGATTCAGACTGGGAATATTTTGAATCGAAGTCAAAATACCGCGTAAAATCAAACGAGTTAATTCACGCGATTTCAAGAACTGCTATATATCCCTCACGTGTAACTATCCCACGACCGTGTGCAATGTGTATCTATGTAGTCGCCAACGCAACGAACGGGGGCTTACGCGCTCTTTGAAGCGGAATAGATTCGCTCGAGTGCGTTTTCTCAGAGGAACTTATCCCACTCGATATAAACTTATCCCATATGATCTTTAAACCGGTGTATCGTGTGACGTGCAACATATACTATACGCGATACTTTATGTACCGCGTAAAAATCAACATACCTGATGAGACTTTCTGGTTTACTTGTGTATGTATGTTCTTTTTTTTTGTTTTTACTAATACTGTGTTATATTATATCGCGAAATAGAATACCATGTAATAACATTGTTTCTCATGAAACTCGGAGTTAAGTAAACTCGGAGTTATTAAACTAAATTATTAAAGCAGCTAACAATTTTCCAACTAGTAAAAACGTACATGGAAATAAATAATAACAATATAAAACTAAACGATGTAAGTAAATTATTTAATGTGTAAAAAATTTTTAATAGTTGGACAATTGTTGCTTCGATAATTTTGCTAGTAAAACTTAACTCCGAATTCCATGAGAAATAATGTTATTAATTTTTCAACTATCAAAAACATTCACATATAAATAAATAATAACAATATATATAAATAAATATATAAACAAACAAAATACATATAAACAAATAAGGTACTTATTTAGATTAGGGGCTTCCTCTCCGATTTTAATGAGTTTGAAATATGTTGTTAGGGACATGATTCTGAACAACTTTTCC
>QVNW01001354.1:0-45486 GCA_014825475.1 Pseudomyrmex flavicornis | reverse complement strand
TGCGCGTCATGTGTACTCCTTGTGCACTTGGAGTGGGCACAAAGAGCGCTTTATCGTAATAATGACAGTGCAAGAGAGAGAGAGAGAGAGAGAGAGAGAAAGACGCTCCTCCGCGAGGACACAACGCGGTAACATTATCTTTCCCCGTTCGCGGTCCGCGCAGTTAAAACAACGTCGTTGCATCGCGAAATATTTGCCCGCGTTGTGCTCGTATAGCAGCGTCCCGATTAAATTTCCGTGGCGCGCACTCAACCCTCTCCGTGCGCAATGAATACGAGACTCGTTTACGTAGCGCGGCACCGGAATTATTCCCGCGTGTGAAATTGATAAAATCTCGGAATTTTAAATCAAATAACGCAAGGTACTTTAATTGTAACAGGGTTGATTGTTTTATCTTGTCATATAATCGTTTGACGCGATATATGTATGTATATTCGCACACGACCATCGACTCTACCCCAAACCGCATTCATTATTTTCTTATCGTGCCACTTCAACCTCGTACTATCGCGCGCAGCACTGCATTCTTTATCGTGGCAGAAAAAGACAAAACTCGAAAGGGCTACATTCGTAGAAGCGAAAAAGACGAAGAAAACGCAAAAAAAAGAAACTGTGGCGAAGTGGAATTTCAAACTCTCATCATCGCACGCTTACTCCGAATTTATTGAATAAATTCCGACGATGGAATAGGCGATGATACTTGCGTTACTACGCTCTCCCTCCACGCATTCGATTTGATTTAAGGAAAACCGACGATTTCTGCTTTCGCTGTGTGACGAAGAAAGCGCACGTTGGCTAGCGCGCACGATCTTCAAGTCCGACAACGCTCGCTCGCTCGCTTATCACGATATCGCGCTGCGATTATGAATCATTTGCGCCGCTGGCACGTAGTCGCACGATTCTTCCCGATCGTGCCAGTACTCCTTTAATATCACGGATTGCCGGAAGCATCGGAAACGCGCGCCGCGAATGAAGCGAAACAAACGAACACCGCGGCTTGCGTGATCGTAGATCGCCGAGGGATTACTCGCCATTTTTTTCCGAGCGTACGTGGCCCACGGGGGATAAAAACGAAACATTTACGAGCGAGTGGAGAAAGATCAGTGGATCCATCCTTCCTCACGCACCCTACCTGCCCGTCCGCATCCGTCCTTCTCACCCGCGCGAGACCCTACCGATTTGCGTAAACATACTCTAATTTATGAGGGTTTTTCACCCCTCCGTCGCGGCTGGCACCCTCGCGCGATTTACGAGAAACCCCCGCGTAACCGAGGAGATTAGGCTCGTCCCGACTGATTGCCTTTCCCTTCTCTCGTTTACTATCTTTCTCGCAGACATCTCCGACGTTGCACCGTTATAGCGTCTGACGGGAGCGGCGAGAAAGGGGAAAGGAGAGTCTTCTTGGGGCGCGATTATTACTTTATCTCGATCTTTGTTGCCGTCGCAACCTCGGGCGATACGCGGCGCCGAAGACATCATTGAGATCCCGAAGAAACATTTTCTCTTTTCTCTCCCTTCTATCTCGTATTTTTTTCTCTGTCCTCCCTCGCGGCCGCGGCGAAGAGATCGGGTTTTACGATTTCGCCATCGCACGAAGGTACTCGCGGTCCCGCCCCTTTATCTCCCCGTCGGGTAATTCGCAAATGGAATAACGTCCCTCGCGGAACAAAGAACGAGCAGACAGAGAGAGAGAGAGAGAGAGAGAGAGAGAGAGAGAGAGAGAAAAGAAAGAGAAAGCTCTGTGTGTCGCATTGTCTGAGATTTTTCGTGCGATAGCGATAGCTCCCGCCGCGGTTTCCGCACGAATTCGTTGTTGAGAACGCGCGCGCGCGCAGGATCTCCACTTTCGTAGTTCTCCGGATCGTTCTGATCGTTCGAAGTGAAGAGGCGGTAAGACATATCGGAGACTACTTTCATCCAACGCGACAAACGAAATCATCAAAATGAAAAGAGCTGCCCGAGTTTTACTCCTAGAATCCCCGATCCCGACTCTGCAATCAAGCCATTCTATGGAAAAAAATAAACGTCCGTAAAAGTGTGACTTTACATAAATAACGCGATGAAATAGATATCGAGAAAGATATTGATGTCACGAAATAGCAAAGTAGTAAACGCTAATTAGAAAAATTATAGCATAACGTAGAAAATATGCAATTAAAAAAAAATCAATTGTATATTTTTTTGAGAACTTGCCTAAATGTTATTGTATCACAAGTATGTTAATACATGTATCTCGAATGTGCTTGATCATTATATGCTTTCATATATTCAGGATCGGGTTACGCGTTTTTTTGCTCATGATAAACGGAGTCAGGTTTTCCGTTAAATACGATGAGCTGTTTTGGAAATACGAGAAGAGAAAATACACTTCCTTGTCTCGGAGTTGAAAGATACGTGCCTAGATGTACGCTGGTGATAGCGGTATCTTTTTATCCGCTATCTCGCTATATTACTTTGCCCGTTTCTTCATGCATAAGCGCGTCGACTTCTCTCAGGAAGAAGTCTCCACCATTGAGCAGCGAGCGAAAATCGATTCTCACGCAAATATCTTATCGAAGATAGTTATCGACTCGTCGAAACTACCTACCTCTCCTTCTTCCTTGCAGTCGCAGGTTAATCTGCCGTAGTGGTCGCAGGAGCAGGGCGAATAGTCGCACCTGCTGGTGGAGTTAGTCAGGACGCCCTTGAACAAGCCGCTCCAAAAGAGTCCTAAGATCGCGCTGCTTAACACATATTTTGTTGCTCTCATTTTGCGCTTCTCACTCGCTCCCTCTTCCCCTCCACTCTCTCCTTCTGCCATGCACGCTCAAAGAGACTCTTCTTCGTTCCACCCCACTTCTTCCTTATCAGCGGCCGCTTTATGCCGAGACGGCGCCAGGCAATTTCGCATCGAGCCGGCCGCGAAGTCGTCTCGGCATGTCTGTATCTCGAAATCCGCTCAATCCGTCGAATATCTGCTTGTTATTTGCTTTCGATTTTCGTAGCGGTCACTTTTTTTTTTTTTTTTTAACTTAGCATACAATTAAACAATGACTGTAATCGCGATGACTTTCGCGATTAATCCGCTTGCACCATGGAGAGCTATCTCGACCTCGTCGCGACACGTGACACACGCCACGCAACGTTACGTGATTCGGTCATAATTTGCGCCTCGCCTATAGCTCAGCTCATGTCTCGCAATGACGACGCTCGTCCGGTATTGGATATATATCTCCGAAGCTTATTTTGAACCGCCGGCTCATGTGGAATCTTCTACCACGGCATTCATCTCGACGCTTCGTTTCCTCGCCGGGACGCGATCCAATTTTGTCGGTGACAACCTGCAACGTTCTTGAACATTGCGCGCCGCTTCGCCGATAGATTTCTTCTTGCCTTTGACTTTATTCTTCTCTGTAAGCGATCGTCCGTTTCTGTAAGAATAGAAAAATTAGAAGTAACCGCAATCTCGCGGTTTTCTCTACATGTACAAACTAAATTTTTCTGAAATTTATTCTCGCCGCGCGTTTTATCGAGGTTTGCAAAAATATATATCATGTCACTAAACGATATCGCATGAATTTTGTTTCTCCTTTTGCCTTTCCTTTGATAAGTACGCTGCGTTATCATGTTCAATCGTACAGGGACGGACGTTGAAGTGCCACGCGATATCGCTGCTTCAAACGATAGCGACACAATATCCGATGATGATAATCCGTGACCACTCTGCTATTCTCTCACTGTATACCGTTGCGTGACTAATCGTGCCTACATTCCTACGTTATCAAGTCTCTCTCGCTCGACATGACGTGGTTCTGTTTATCGTACAAATATGTCAACTTGCCGTTATTGCAAACTTTTCGCGTTGGTGAACGTACTCCTCGCTTTCGCAAAGAAAAAGAGAGAACTGAGATAAATTGTTTTAAGTTGTGAAAATTTAAAGTTACATTTCATACACATTTTCGATTTTCTACAATAAATAAGAAGCTACAAGTCGTTGCAAAATATATCTTCAGAATTAATCATCACGTGTTTTATTTTATGTTTAATTATGTGTAAACTACTTCTAGGCGTAATATTATTCTATTTCGATGAGTTACATCTCAAAGTTGCAGACGGCAATAAATAATAACTTTGGAAATTACTATCATAGATAACCAATCAAATGTATCTTTGATATCTTTTTTTTTTTTTTTTTTTTTTTTTTTTTTTTTGATGAGATAAACTTTGGTCTCAGATCGTAACAAAAAAGTGAAATGGCACGCTTGAAGCGGGCGAGATCGATATACATGAAAGGAACGTCGTGAATGAAAGGCAGTCCTCTCTCATTCAAAGGATTCGAGAAGAATTTCCCTTTACGGTTGAGTCCTTCCAGCAACGACCGCTCGAAATTTCTTCCGGTCCGTTTTTCAGTCTATCTCTCTCTCACGACTTTTTGCTCTACTTTCAGTGCCAACAAAAAGAGATATCTCACTATTATCGCGGTGCTTTTACTACGCTAATTGCTCGTTGAATTAATTAAACTAGTTTGAAGAAATTTATACACAATTTCAATACTCAGCTTAATCAGAAAAATACAGCTCGGTTTTGCTTTTTCATTTCGTTTTTTTATTGAACTTACATTATTTCAACCCAATCAGACGTCAATATTTAGATATCGTTCTTTCTTTCAACTAATGAGAAATACGTATAATTCATGTAAAAACAAAAATATATTAAAGCACACATGTGCGCGCGATTGATATATATATTTATAATTTTTTAAAAAAAGCTAATCTAAATTGTTCTAATTTCTATGTTCGAGAGATTAATGTTTTTTTTTTCGCTTCATTACTATTATTGTCATTTTCAATAACAGAGATAATATCGCGCGAGAAAACTCATATGTCGCGGTATCGATCTGTAGATCGTTTTCAATTAAACGAATATTCGCGTACGCTCCTCGACGATCGATGGCGAGAGAGCAGGTGCGCGCGATCGTTCGTGCGCGATTAATTGACCGGTGGCGGGTCAAACTGGATGTCGGTTCGCGCGCGCGGCGGCTATAACGAACAGGCGAGGCAGGACGGAGAAATAGAGTCAAACACACAGCGCACACACGTCGAAAAAAAGAGAAAGAAAAAAAGGGAAATACGGAGCAATTCGATAACGGAATTGACCGGACGAACAGACGGGAAGACAGAGCGAAGCACGCGAATTATTTCGGACCGGCGGAATCACCGCGGTCGGGACG
Source organism: Pseudomyrmex flavicornis (assembly GCA_014825475.1). Classification (NCBI taxonomy): domain Eukaryota; kingdom Metazoa; phylum Arthropoda; class Insecta; order Hymenoptera; family Formicidae; genus Pseudomyrmex; species Pseudomyrmex flavicornis. The sequence goes on along the minus strand of QVNW01001354.1, from coordinate 40,277 downwards.
ATTAAACGTTTCGGTTCGTCTGATTTACACCTCGTTAATGGATATTCATATATATCCGGAAGCTCTGGAATCGAACAATCGAAATTGTCTCCGCGTATTTATTGTTCTAGAAACACGGTAGACGGATCGACAGCTATTCCCATCAGTCTCTTTCTCTCTTTCTCTCTCTCTTTCTCTCTCTCTTTCTCTTTTTCCGTCTCTTCGACACGCGATAAGTAAGCTACGAAGTGATACGAGATATGTGTAGGAGGTAAATCGTTTCCGATTACGTGACTTCTTCCTCTCACTCGTAATACCGCGTCGATTTTCTCCGACAACCACGTACGATATAAACACGAGGCGAATCGTTCGACCTCGCCCTCACGCGCTTCGCATAATATCGTATATGATTTCTCGTCGCATTGCATACGATTTGAAAAGCGAGTAAAAACGACAACGATTCTCCTAGCGAGCAGCACTCAAGATATTCGCTTTTATTCCTTCGGTAACGTCTTATCTTCCCATCCACTTTATCGCCGCGACTTGCAAAAATTGTCCGCACTCTCGTTTACAGTTCTCGGTGTGGTAACGATGAAGGAGGCCGAAAGAACGGTAGAGGTGAACACTGATCTACATCCCCGCACTGGTCTAGTTCACGAAGATCCAGAAAAGAAAGAAGTAATTTTTTTGTACTCGGGAATTAAGATCGGATTTCGGACCGATAGGATCGGGATTGCGACCGCTGAGACAAGGGTTAAGCCGGTGATAATTTGACGATGATTTCGTTTCCCCACATTCTAATTTATTAGTAAACCGTAAAAAAATCTGGAATTTTTATCATAATTACAGTTTGTTGTTTATGGAGAACAACAATAATCGGTTTTAACATGGGTTAGAACATTACACGTGCGACGCGCTTGTCAAATGGTCCAGAAGCTGTTTGTACAATGCCACCAGCAAAACGTGTCTCATTATAATGCGGAAACAGCCGAGTGTCATCGTTGGTTTCGTGACCCGGTTCGATTATTTACGTATTAAAACGATGTGTTTTGAATAAAGTCGGCTGTCATCAGAGGCGCGTATAATGTGGTTGACAAATTAATGCGGGAAAGAGGAAGAGAAGGAATATATAGTACATAGAGCGTACGGCTATGTAACATTCATTATTGATAAGCTCTTTCTCGGTCACGTTTAGCTAATTCAACCGAAGCGTTAGAGTGTATTTTGATCGTTTGACGTGGCCGCGTTTTAGTCGCAATTTCGGCCGCGCAATATGCACGCTTTTTTGAAGTTTTATCGAAACTCCAGAATTGCCGTCCCACTTTATTGCACTTTCATTCCGACTAGCGACAAACGGGTTTTTTGTGCGATGAGTTTGCTTGTAATCAGAAACAGAATAGATACAGGATAGAAACGCCACTTGATTGCACATTTTATTTCTACGATAAATCAAATTCGACAAAAAAGTTATGTTTTTTTTTTAATAAAACAATGTCACATATTTTAATTATGAAGACAATTATTTTAATGATTTCGTTAACTTATTAGCATTTTATTATTAAAATTTCGAATGACATTGTTCAATAAAAAGTAAATTTTTATTCAACAAAGAGATGAATTATTTAACAGCATTTTTCCATTGATTATTGATGTGCGTTTGACGCATCGCTGTTTCGAATGCAGCTGTAGATCCCGCGGTTCCGCGCCAGCTAAACATTTACAATGACGAGTCGAACACGTCAGGATCGAACTGTCGGTTTGCGCGCGTGAAAAATAAAATCACGTGTGTCAAGCGATACGGTGGGCGCTGTAACGGTCCGATGACGATTCTGTTTAAATAGAGAACGATTCAAACGCAGCAACTAATGCGTGCACTTGCTCATTTTCATGTTTGTTACGATAACGAATGACAATGTTTTCGAACGCGTACGTAAAATATTAGTTTTGTTCGTTATCGATATCGCGTTTTTAATGCGACACACGACTGCTAGGTTATCGGCACGAAGCTGATGATAACCCACATTAGAGAGAACGTGCCTAACCGTCTTTTCTAAACGATACGAGTTTTTTTTCACATCTTTTCCTTTCTAAATAATCCGTTGCAATGAAAAAGATTTCAAGCTTGTCGATTATGAGAAAATCGTTTGACAAACGATTATGCTGATATGATAACAACGGATTTCTTTGGTATAATTAGAATGGATAGCTTAGAATAGATCTTTTCAGTTAGGATTTTTTTTTTCAACAGTACGTTTATATTTTATTTATGTATGTTATATCTCACATAATTTTTTCTAAAAATAAAATTATTGCAATTGCAAAATCTTCAGTTTTGAGTTAGAAATGTCACGGATTATGATCTGAACTTTGATTAAAATAATGACATAAGAAGATTATTGGAATAACATTTCCACATCCGATCTGGGATATCTTTTGACTCAATTTAATTCAAGTACATTTGCCGCTGCGGCCCTGCGCCTCGTAATTCAACTCAAGTAACGTTATGCATGCAACGCAGAGAGAGCAACGCCGGGCGGAATGTTTAGTCTCGCGGCATTGTTTTCAATTTCGAGAGAACAGTAGGCGAGAAGAGCGAGTCCCAGTCGAGAGTACTTCAACATCGTTACGTCACGAGCCCTTAGAGACTTTCATAAATCCCTTTTTCTCCGGAATTTCACGGTACAACAATTACTTGTCTCTAATATTAAATGTCCAGAAATTATATGCGAATTTTGAAAAAAAAAATCAAATCGTTAGATCCTTGAAGAAACTTGAAAGGTTAGATCAATATCTCATTTGTCACGCACGTCAAGTTTGACACGTAGAAAATTTTCAAAGGCTGTTATCAGTTGAAAAACAATTTCTATCAAAATGTACTATAAACAATTCCATAGATATATTTAATTCTGTATAAGCTATATTGGAATTCTCACAGGCAATCGACATATCTGATAAAATTTGTACGACAAATGCGATGTCGACCTTATTCACGCGTGACGCGACAATTAAACGTCTTCTGCTCGCCAGCGCGACGACGATTCTTTCTACGACAGCAAGACAGGCTTGGAGGCGAGAAACGAGCAATTAATCGTTCCTACAGCTGGCACGCGGATTGTAAGAGATAGCGCGCCCGCACGATGCCACGTGGGAAATCAAGTATTACGGTCTCTTGCGATGACCCATCCAACCGAGCTTCTCTCAGATGGTACGCGCGATCGCACGGAACAAACTTAACCGTCGTCGCGACGATCAAGTTGAATTTCTTGTCGCCCCGTCGCTGACGTTCGTCGTCAAGTGACGGCCGATCGACTTCACGGAGCGTTGCGAATCGCATTTTATTTTATGATTCAATCCGCGGTCACGTTATTTAAACAGTCTCAGCGAAAAGACCGTGCGCAGACTAGGTGTGTAAATTGCTCTCGATGCGTGATGCAGCTGCTGCCGCGTGACGCCGATCGCGTTATGCAACGATCGTGTGAGAGGATGTGTTCGTATGCAAAAATAATCGGGCAATAATTAACTAGCAACATATAACTCCTAATATTCAATTTTAAATATTTGAAAAACTATCTTTCCTTGTGCGCTCTTATGTTGAATTACAAGCGCGTATCACTGATTGGCACAAAAATTAGTGTGGCTATTGGTACTGGATGATCATTTTTTTTTTTTTTAGACTTTTTATCATTGAAATAAGTTTTTTCACTCGCGGCAGTACTACGCTTCACAAGAACACTTCTCCGTTATGTGCCGGCCGTTCGTTCTCTCACGAATATAAGAACACTTGGAACGAGAGCTATCACGCCGAGTGTATACGTAAGAACAGGTTTGGCATTACCTTAAATCCCGTACCCGAGCAAACTCACGACGCGTCGTCGCCGACGCGCGAACAGCGACTGGCCGCCTTTCGAATTCGCGGCTGGTTTGCACCTCGGCGACGGTTATCGCGACACGAGTATTCTCTTTCTCTCTCTCTCTCTCTCTCTCTCTCTCTCTCCATCCTTCTCTTCTCCTACGCCATCCGCTTCCTCCCGCCGGAGTAAAACGCATCCCCACTGTGCGCAGCAAACTTCCCTCTCTCGGCCAGCGCTCTCAGTGCGTTTTCTGCTACGTTACGGCGTATCTCGTTTCTGTTCTTCTCGTTCTGGTTCTCTTTATCCTTTTGCAAAAATTCTAAAAACGTCCAATTTAATTGTCTTTAATCTTTACACAACAGTTTAAAAGAATCTGTTTTTACTTTTTTGCAATAGTAGCAAATCATGTGAAGTAAGTATGATTCTTAATAAAATATATTTACAGTTTTTGTCAATGAGATATAAGAACAGTAAATATATCATATTCATATTTACAATCAGTTATCGATAAATATGATAAAAGCAAGTATCGCAGTTGGAAAACGTATTAAGACGTATTTATACTAGATATCAGTTAATATTTATCGTCGATGTAGTCGATGTGTCACTGAAATAATGAATCAATTAGTCACAAAAATCGCAAGCATCGCTATTTCATTTGCATCTATCTTCCTCTTTATCTTACTTGGTATCTATCGTGCGACCCTATTCGGCTCTTTTGCCGTCTTACGGTTGCAAACTTCTTATCAGTCACGACCGATAAAGCATGGCTGATAAGGCCGTTAAGTCTTAGCGCTTTGGCTGCTACGATCGCATCTTTCTTTCGTAATGGCGAAAATTTATTTTTATTATCAGCTTTTACGTGGAAAGCGCGTGTCGCAATTTCTTAGATACATATGAAATTTCTTCGTTATAGGTAAATACTTTTTATTTTAATGAAAAATTGCAGTTTTAGATCGTGTTTTTGTTTCGACAATTTGATTGTTTTGTAACGAAAAAATACATAGGTAAATTTTCTAATATATCATTACTTTGCATTTTGTTTTCTTAGTAAAAGCACTAGATTAAAAAGAAAAGATATTTTATGAAGCCAGAGAGAGTTTGAGGGATTAATAATTGCTTTGAGATATCCAGAGATTGCGTTGACAACGTGTGATAAATTGCTTCTGATAAAATTCTCTATTTCGTGCTTTGATGTACATTTCCTTTTGCGTTTCGTAAATCCTTAATGCTGTTTAAACATTCATACAATTCCCAAGATCATTGAAATTATAAAGTACAGTTTTAATGATACTGTCAGAAGTCAAAAATCTTATTGCATCCGCAATTAATGTTCTTATAAATTCCGATGATTTTTGAATTGCGATATTATATATAAAAAAAAAAAAAAACATGTTTTCTGTGACACAAACTAAAATAGTGTTTCAAGAATGGAAATATTAACGCTATTGTCTGAACACTTTTCCTTATCTGATCTAAAAATTGATTTCGCCATTTGCTTTTCTGACAAGAGATGTCACGGATGACATTGCTACGCTGTAAAATCCATATGACGGCCTTCAACAAACGTTATTGCTCCCGTTAGATTTTGATATTTTGACACCTATGTATTTTTGCAACATTGAATTTCCGTACGGTATCGATTTGCTTCTGAAAATCTCAAGTGAGCAAAGAAATAGAAATACAAGCAGAGCGCGACATTCAGTTTCGTGAGTAATTGCGCAACGATTCGTAATATCTCGTATTTCGATAACAACGATTTTTCACGATCGGTTTTGCGCTGCAATCTGAAAATCCTCCTATCGGGATTTGTGACAGTTTCACATGACCGTCGCGCAAGAATATTTCATAATAAATGCAGTTACTGCCGCATTTATTTCAATTTTCGGATTTATGTTGTTTCCATTCTTTTCCAACATATTGTGTGTCTTTTGCGCAACACCAGTGGACTTTGTGCACATCGGTAAATGATAAGCCATGAGCTTTTGAACCTTCAAACGAACAAATCTATTAATAAATCAACAAATCTATTTGTGACATAAAATTCGAACACACAACAGAACTCAATGAATACACATTAACGATTATAATGTTAATATAGGTCATCTTGGAATATAATTAGGGATCGGAATGCTTTGAAGCCAGCATAATTTCAAATCCGATTCACTTCGATGCGTGATGTCTATTCCTGTGTTTGTCCGCAACAACAGAAACGCGACAATTATAACGACTGCAGCATGGAAATTGATCTCATGAATATTGCACCGCTTTCATGCAACGTTCATCAGCGGATAACGCTAACGTTGAACATTTCATTAAATTACGTGTGTTTGAATTTTATTTAGCAGCAAGTGCGCTTACTATACGTCGCCATTCATGATTCGCAAGTCATTGCTTATCGCTCGCTAATGTGCGCGCGGCCTTACACTTGTACTTAGTTTCATCTCTGCAAAACATGTCGCGACGTAATGTTTCGTCAAAAAACTTCGCGGGTCGAAATCTCACGCGAGAAATCACGCGGGTCAACTATTCACCTTCAACTTCGCGCGAAGAGAACACGGTCTTCTAAATCTTTCCCGATAAGAAGCGTATTTTGGTGATCGATTTGTCGCAATGCTGTGCGACTCATTTCGTAGCTGCCAACGTTACTCTCTCTTTCTCTCTCCTTCCTTTTCCTTCTTTTTCTCTCCCTCTTTCTCTTTCCTCCGGTGCAGCCAAACGTCATATCGCACGAGTAAAATATCGAGAAGCCCGCGATCTGACTGCTGCCGAAGATTAATCGCGACCGTGGCTACTCTCGATAGATTTTCCAATTTCGATATGACGTTGAAAAAGTAGCACGACTCCCTCTGTGTGTGTGTGTGTGTGTGTGTGTGTGTGTGTGTTGTCGACGATCACAACCAAACGGAAATGCACGCTCGAACGGATGATATTAAGTATTCTCCATATTGATACGCCGCTCACACCGATAATCTCAATTGAGATTATATCAGTATGTCGTTTTGTATGACGTATTACCGCCGCTACGCGATTTTTTGCTCGACCCAAACAGATGATTAATTACTATTAGATATACAAGTCTGACCTAGTTAGGGAACTAGATGGATTTGATAAGCCCAAAACTGTTGCACTTGTTTCTGTAACCATTTCCATGTATGTGATTCTAAACAATATAAATTAGTGAGTTTTCTAGTATTAACTTTATTGTAGAGAAAGTTTTCTAGGCAATTGCAAATGTTTGTTTGACAATTAGTTTTTCTACTTTCAAAGAAATCGATATTAACAAGTTTATTATTCCAAATATGAAATGTTCACAATAATATTTGAAAGTCGATCAAGCTTGTACTCGATTATCGAGATGCTTCATCCGTTCTTCAGTTCATCTTCGTACCGTGATTGATTAAAAACGCATTTGTGTTGTCGCATGTAACGTTCGTTTTTCTAAAGAAATGTTGACACTCTGATATGACTCTGATTTTCTCCAACATTCGACTTCTTCTTCGAGATGCGCGTTTCGTATACGCTTTTTTTGAGAAAAAAGTGAGCCTACCATTGTCGCGAATTCATTGCGAAAATGACGTTTTACGTGTACGTCGCGAAGAGAGTGGAAAACGCAGTGGAAATGCATCCCGTCAAATGGAGCTTGCGCTCGACAACGTTTGCTCGTTCGCTTAGTGAAATGCACCTAGAAATTTGTTTTACCGTGCGATGGAAACAAAAGTACATATATCTTGCCAAATGAGAAAACTTCGCAGTTCAACAATGAAGAGAGGATTACATGTGAACATCGCTGTATATGAGACGCATGTGTCGAATATAAACAAGAACTCGGAGACTATAGGAAATTTTACGTTTGATAATGTTACAGAATGAAGAACGAAGTGAGAAAAAATTGTTTGCAAAATTCGAAGAATTATAGAATTATTTGATTATCAAACTTATTCGAATAAGTATATAAATAATATCAGTTTTTTTGCTGAGATTTTTCTCGTTATTATTATTATTATTATTTCTATCGACACTACACATCACATATGTGTGTGTGTGTGTGAGAGAGAGAAAAAGAAGGAGCGCCGAAACATTAATTACTTACATGTCAGTAGTCGGTTCTAAAATAGTTTTAGCTGACGTTAAACAAGAAATCACACTAGGAAAGTGGGAAAGATTAAGAAGAAAACACGGTATTTCCATGCGTGCGCGTCTGCGCAGAGATATAAATTGCCAGTAGTAGAGACTGATGAAGAGGAATCCATAAGATCTCTTTACAAATGTGCCGGAGGGACGAATCTCGAATCGCGCGCTGCGCGCTAAGAAAGATAATCGTTGCTAGAGAGAGTGGCAGTCGCGACCGCATCCGGGCGCGGCGAAACTAGAAATTCCGAAACCCAGAAATTCCAGTGCCCGATAACACCAACGGGACCATAAATGTAGCGTTTCGGAAACGACGTGCGCCGGCAGCTCACCGGGGCGATATATACTACTGTTTCCCACCGGAAGTTATAATTGTTTGCCGAGTTTCTCCTGGCGCTCGATGCCCCGGGGAGAGCAACGTTGTATCTGACTCCACTCTTCTTAGTGTTTTCAACGGAGAGAAATAGAAAGAGGAAGAGAGAGAAAGAGATATGATAGAGATGGAAAAGAGTACTCGTTACTTGCGTGCGAGCGGCTGCGAGACTTTGTTACGGGCGTCATGATATTTTCGTTTCTTATGCACCTTTACTGCAATTTTGCTGTCTAAACTTTCACTGCAAGCGTTTGCAAGATTTATAATAAAAATCAAAAGTTTATAGATCTTTTTGTTCGTTAAATATATGAGAGCGAGATGACACTTTATAGAACGATAATTCCGCGAGCAACATATCGATAGCTCGAAATGACTAATGAAGTATCGAGGCGCATAATACGAGGATGATTTGCGACGAGAAAGGTAGATCTCAAAGACGAGACGAGACTTTATTGGCGTTGTTGCTTTTATCGCGTGTGTCACGTACATTGGCGTAAATTTCGGCCTTCTGTTCGTATTTTTCGTGGACTCTATGATACGTAGTATCGTCGACTTGCTTCGGAAAAGAAAAAATATTGAAGCAACATACCCTTTTTCACGATAACTCAAGATTTTGCGGCTGCGAAAAATATTAACAATAAATTTGCGCGATCGTGCTGCTTTTCTTTCCCGCTCGTTATTTTCAACTATGTCTTGGCGAACGCGGGAGTAAGGCTGGTATTTTTTAGCATCTTTTAGACACGCCTTGCGATCCGAGAGGTAATAGAAAAAATACAAATGTATCTATATAAGTATAGTCGCAAAATCGCGCCGCTTTCATAATATTCGAATATATGTAATATATTTTCAAACTGTTTCTTTTTTACGTTCACGATGATTTCGATCGACGTGTTTATGATAGATTCTAAATTTTAGAGTAACACATGGAATTCTGACGCAATATTCAGAATCTAAATCGTGATACGTTTGAACAGTTATTTCTGATTCTCTTTATGATATTCCACGTGCGCAAATAGAAAGATAAAACTACTTAAATATTAAAGTTTGATTTGCTGTATTTCAATCACACGTGCTCATCTATATTTTCCGATAAGACATATACTTTACATATATGCTACATAACAGTAGAGATTTATACATAATTGCACAATGTACAGTAGGTACATGCATGTATTGAATATGGTCAGTGCGATATTGTATTATATATTCTTTATTTGTTTTCCTTTAGGAATTACAAATTACATTTCCTTTACATATTTTCTTGTCCTAATTATTAATTTTACATATATACTTATTTTAATGCTAATATTATATTATTATATACGAGGAGCGACTAATGAGTATCCGAAACGGATGCATAGATAATAACATTAGTGATATACATATTTCGTCGTTGACAAGTTTCATTCTTCAGAAGAACAAAATCTCAAATGTTGGCTTATTATCGTAGTGTTTGCGCAGATATTTAGTAATCAGACTTAGGCAAAATTCCAACAAATGTAAAACACAAGAAACTTTTCTCTATTTTGCTCCTTTGTGAAATAAAGAGTTCAACGTAAAATAATCGCGTTACACTTCGATTTAATTTTTGTTTTAGAGTAAATATTGTGAATACGAAACGAGTGAAAGTACGCCAACGAATGTACGTGATGTCTTTTCTTAATTATTTGTATCACGAGCAGAAGATCGCTTTTAAAAAGCGATATCCCACGCGAACATGTCAAAGCGACTCGTAAAAACCCATTGCGCTTCTCGCGCGGAAAGTGAATCTCTTTTCCACGTCGACGAAAGAGATTCGCACGTGCACATACAGACACACATGTATGTAATATATATTATATATACATACACAGTGCGTATAACGTTGACGCGAGAGTGCACGTATAAATATTTATTCACTACAAGAGATGCGTGCAACCACTCCCTCTCGACTCTGATACGCGTGTGGCATATATTTTTTTTCTCTCTTGCTCAAGAGAGAATCAACTTTACAACGGGTTTACAACGAAGAAAAAAAGTTTTTTCGTCGTATTGTACACACCTTTAGTACTGCATAAATTCACGCCGACGACGATCTCGTTGTAGCTTTATACTTCGTAAATTTACGGCGTATTTGTGGAAAATAATCAGTGTTCTTCGCCCGAAATTGTTCACACTTGTCCGTTTCGAGAATTTAGCTGTCGCGTTGCATAGCCATGTGTCTTTTTTATATTAATGCATTTCCGGTGAGCCTCTTTTGCTTCAACTTACTGAGCATCTATCACTGTCGCCTGATCGTCTTTATTGTAACTTACGCGTAGTTCAATAAGAAATTGCGGATCTTAGAAATAGCATCAAACGATAGCGCGCTAATGGCGCACGTGTTATTAGTTAGGAAATTTTTTGTATACTTTATAAATATTAAATTTATATTTGCAATTATCGATAATATCTATCTAAATACAATTAATTTTTCTTTTGCGCTAATTATTCTTTTAATGACAAAATATTTATAAAATTACTGTGTCTCGCGTGTCACAAGTTGAATTAATAAAAAAATGTATTAACTTAGTTGTTGTTCGAAATAACTGTTGTTCGAAATATGCAAATTAGATTCATTTGCATGTATTTATTTGCACGTATTTATTTGCATGTTTTTGATTTCACTGTATAGTTTTATATTTTTTGTTTTTATCAACACACACGTCGGTATCTAGCAAATTGTAAACGGCACAGATTCAAGTGGCTATGCGTGCTTGTAAATGCTCTTAATGATTTTCTTGAAAAAAAAAAAGCTACGTTGCGAGAGAAACAAAAGCGAGGGTAGAAGGACATACAACCTTTAAGAAATTTATACCTCGCGTTAATGCTGTAATAAGCAAGGTGTAAGAAACTATAAAAGTCGGTCATTTCATGACAGAAATACGGAAAATACGGAATGTTTTCAAAGAGAAAATTATTCATCTGTAAAATAGCATCCTATTGACAAACAATAATTAAATTTTTGTTGTTAAGAAATAACGTTCAGTCATGAGAAATATTCACGGATAGCGTGATTATTGAATCTCGTGAGTCATTAAAGACTTAATCAAGATTTAGAACGCATCGTTAGAACGCAACATTGCGGAATGCTCTTTCACGTTCAGAGCCGGAAATCTTTCGTAAAATTGAAATAGCGTCTCGAGACGAAAGCAAAAACGCAAATGAGGACGAGAAACGGTAAAAGAAGAAAGAAAGTATGCGTCTCTTGCACAGAGTAATTAAAACTCGGAAAGTCTCTAAGTCGCTTCAGAGACTACGCGTAATTTGCAAACGCTTTCGGTTCTCTTTTCTCCGAGCGTGCGAGCAAGAGGGATGAACGATCAACTTTCCAAGATACGTACGGTATTTTTTGCATTGATATTAGTCTGATGTCGATTGCACGTGATTCCTGCCACTCGTCCTTGTCAGTTTTCTTTACTTTTAACAATTATTTTAATCTCAATTTCTTACCATCAATCATTATATTATTTTTTTCTATTCATTTTTTTTTTTAATCTTCGTCAACCGTTTGATATTTTACGACGCACGGTGAAAAGTTCTGTGAAAGCGGGTGACGGACCGTGCACGCATTTCGGCCAGTTTCATGAGATAAAGAATAAGTTGCAACTAGAAGGAGAAAGAGAGGAGAGAAGATAGAGAGAGAGAGAGAGAGAGAGAAGAGGGCGTGTGTTCACCACAGAAACGTTTTGAAGGATGGAAGCTGAGTGGTTGTGTGTGGGGGTGGCAAGTTGTGTCGTTGGGGTGTGGATGGTGGCAGGTCGGGGTGAGCTTTTAAAAAGTCGGATAACCGAAGTGTGGCTATTGAAAGGCTGACGTGTGGATCTTTTGAAGTTCGATACACTATACCGATATACATTGATGTGTGTTTAGCTCTTCAACTCGTGAGTACTCTGATAGTTCGTGGGCTCGTGATGACTTTATTACAGTTTTAGAAAACGCTGAATTTGAAACGGATAGTCATGAGTAAAAACTAGATTCTGATCTAGAGAAATACACTTAGATTTGACATGTTTTTTTTTGGTGTCTTCTATTGTTTAACTTTGTTTTTTTTTTAGATAAAAAAAATGTCAGCGTAAAAGTAAGATTAATAAATAATGCAATTGTATATTTTTTCCTAAAATGCTAGAAATATGTTATTGTATGAACTTGATCCGGCATTTTAGAGTTACTTTAAGATAACATATGTTTGCTGCGAAAAAGGAAATTACTGAACTCAGCGTATGGACGTCGAAAGAGAATCGGGAAGCTCGCAAAATGCGTCAAGCTGCAGCGTAGCAAATCGATATACCGTCGATGAGTCTCGTCTAATTAAAGTTATCCAACGGCTAACGAATGGCAAAGAGCTGCGCATGAATCGTCAGATGTGTATGCACCTCGCGCGCGCGTGCCGATATATAAATGAAAGAGACAAAAAAAAAACGAGGAGCAAAAAATCTACACGCCGCCGTCAAAGCTAAATCTCCCCGATGCGCGGATTATCGATGCGCGCAGCTAGAAGGATGCACTCTACCGGCACACTATGTGGATGCTGCTTTTTTTGTCTTTTCCCGACGCCACGCAGCGTGACGATGACTCGCGTGCGTGTATGCCAGTTTATATGCTTTTTTTACTACTGCCATCGCGCACTGGGTTCGCGGAGTTGGAAATTTAACCACCGTCCGCGCGCACGAATACGAAGAAACGTATTACCAGGGCAGGTGCGAGTAAAGCGCTGTTTCCGGGTTACGAGGCCCGATGCGCTCACATCGAGAACAATGGAAAATGAATTTGTCTCTCGTTTCGCGTATGGAAATTTTGCGCTCACCGCGGCGTCCCAATGCGAAATGAAGAAGTGTAAATAACAATTTCTTTGTTTTTTTTTCAAAGATATACTCGTATTTCAAAAACAGTAATATTTAATTGGATGCGTAACACGTTAATCATTGCCGCGGCTTATTGATGCATTATTTTTTATTAACATGCGCGCGCGCATATTAATATTTTATTTCGATGATATACATTTTATCACTATACATTTTATCATATTTCATGATAAGTGTTGTTACATTTATGATTATTACATTAAAATTAATAAATATTATTATAGTAACAAAATTGAAATTATTTTGGTTTTACACGTATTCATTTTGCAGCAATAAAACGACACATTAAAAAAATGATGTATATTAACTTGAAAAGCACATTATTTGTTTCTGAATTGTTGTATATTGAATTTATGATTTTGAAAGCTCTAACTTAATTTATATAGAACGCTTTTATAACATCGTCATATGTTATAATTTACGATACAAGATTACGATAAATCAAATTAGCTAGTTTTGTAAGTTTTATTTTGCATATATTCACTAAGAATGTTGAATCCTTATTTAATTTGTATTTGTGGCTTAAAAATCTTTTTTATCTCAATGTCAGCAAGTGTTTCTTATCGGCGATGTTGCTGGAAAAAAAGTTCGCACTATGAGTTTGCATAGTACGAAGTGGATGCATATATAGCGAAAAGTTGTTAGCCTATAACTTTAATCTTCTCAAATTCCAAAACGAGCGAACTGGATGTCTTTGGTGACGCGGATTTGCTCGCTCGAAAGACTGGGGCGATTGTTCGACAGAAATCCCTGTAAAAAAGAGCTTTCGATATCACATTGCTTATCTTTTAAATCGGCGTTAATGGCTCTTTTCGTTTGATTCTCGCCGCCACATCAACCGTCACTGCACACCACGTTGCTTTTTTGCGCATTTCGTTTTTGCAATTCCCTTGGCTTTACAGCCGCGCTCGATTTCGCCCGCAGGAGCGGTTATAATAGATGATGTCGATATGATAACGGCGCGGAGATGTCGACAGCTGAAAAGACTACGAATGTTACACGTGCGAATGCGGGCAACGAAGTTCGCGCGCGATATCTCGAATAGTCCGGGAATTTTGCACATTTATTAGTCGTTTCAAAAGTTTTATCACTTTTTGCGACTGCGACTTTACATTTCGTGTATATAAAATAACGCGCAAAGATTTTTAAATTTCTGTTTTTTTTCCAGATTCTCTTTCGGAGTCCTTGAACTTCTGTTCAAGTGTCTACATCTTTGAACACTATTGCATTGTGCTTTTGGAGATATACATAAAATATCTTGGAAGTTTTATAATCTCTGAAACCTTAAATCTCTTGATTTAGATCTTTTGTGTTTGAATTTTTTTCGGTCTTCAACTTTTTATTATTGAAAGATGTCATAAATTTGACATTGTTGCGTTACCTGCCAAAGTCAACAAACGCGATTTACTTTGGCATTATTTTAAGACAACTTTCATACGTTTTAATTATTTTTTTAATACTTTTACTACTAACTTCTATAGAATTTTTTTATAGAATTATTTTTATTAATTACATTTGCTAATTATATACTTACGTACAATCTGAATATTCTATTTTTTCGCACAGCTGAGTTTCTCTCGGTAAGCTTAGATTACATCAATGTTCCAATCACAAAACTCTCGACGTAAAATTTAACGAATAAAATAGCAAAAATATTATTAACAAAATATGTACGTACTATTTCAAGAGGTAACTATTTCATGATTAAACGCCGTGGCAATTTAATCGGATTTATTTATTTTTTGTCTGGCTTGTCTGAAAGATCTCTCTCGGTTTTTACACACACTATTTTGATACTGATTTTACAAGGACGAATATATACGCGATGTGCAACGCACACTTTTAATAAAGATGTACACTGCCAAGACAACGTGAAATCGCGAGATACTAAGAAAAGGAAACAAAAAGTATTTGTTTCATGCAATTTTATGGAAATTGTTTTGTTATGTTATATTAGGAGCTATGCCTTGTTGCTTTTCATGTTGGGAAAATGTTCTATAATTCTTTGCTCAGTTTTCGCGCATCGAGGAACACGCGCTTCGGATGTTATTTATTTACTCGAGCAAGACACGGCGAACGAAGAATTATAGGCGTCGCCTGTTGGCTCGTAAACGAAATTTATTAATACACGGTCAACCGTAATAAACTTCGTTACGCTGTGACGACGGACTATATCGCCATCGACGTAGCAATCTCGCGGACTCGTTCGGTACTGTCATAAACCGATTGTTCATTGCACGTGTCGGCGACAGCCGTGTTTACTCTAATTTTTATAAGACGAAAATATTTTTGCAGAAAGATAAAATCGCGTATTATTTATCGTGACTCAGACGAATTTAAAGCTGCCGTTGTTTCGGTTAATATTCTTCGACCGAGAAAACTGCCTGCGATTTTACAATTTAATGTTGGCCAATTGAACGTTATGATTGAGTTACTAGCAACGTGGCTTTGCTTTTTGCTCGTCGTTCTGAAAATCCAGCGGCATTTTGCCTTCACGCCGCGGCGGCGGCGATTTCTTTGCTGCGAAAATTACGATTGCGTAGGCGCCACCAACGTCGCTACCAGTGCTGTACTGTAATTTCATATAAATACACTCACAAAATTGTTGGATATCTGAGAAAATATTCTACATAAAAAATTTATTTAAGATTTATATAAAATATGTAAAACCCGTCTGAATGCATTATAATATGCAGCAAGGTTGTTTAGTATTAGAAGTTTTATATACAATAGACAAAAAAATGTATATCAAACTAAGGTTATATACATGTTGGAAATATATAATATTTGCACACTTTTATGGTAATTTTTTAAGGCACATTTCTGTGCACTTAGTCAAAGCAGCAAAAGCGTTATTATCACAACTTGTTATTATAGTCTACCGCGGTTTGATTGCTGCGTGAATAACTGGAAATGGAAGCTGCAAAGTCGATCCAAAATTGAACGTAGATAAGAGAGAAATGCTGGAATTAGAAACTATGCGGAAATTCGATTGGAATACCTAAGGGTTCGCCGACCGTTAGTTACGCCGTTGCTGCCGATCGATAACAAGACTTCCGTTTTACAATTAAGGTCGACCACTTTCGCGCCCTATACTTTATCGAAATGCAAGTACACGAGTATCCGGACGGCTGAATATACGTTAAGATGGATAGCAATAATTTCGGCTCGGACTATCATTTGCCTATCGCGAGGAGAAGCAAAGTGGTCTTCGTTTTCTGCTTGTGGCGAACGATGGAAGATTTAAGATAACGATTCCAAACGCGCGCGTAAAACGAGCTGTTTGGTTTACGGAATTTTTGTCAGTTCTGCTGCCGCAGCAAGTGGAATGGAAAAAGTTTCGTCGTTACAGACGCATTTAAATGTTTAATGCTCCTGTGTTGATGTCAGTACATCGTGCGCGAGGTTTTAAATTCGTACAGAGAAAAGAGTAAAATGTTATACTTTGTGTGTGTGAGAAAATAAACTGTAGGTATATAAAATCGATAAAGTGTAAATTCGTACCGTTATATATCGGAAATTACACGATGAAAAATGTGAGTGTCTCTCATTTTAATTTATTAATTATAACTTGACTTCCAATACTCAGAAATCATGAATGTAGATTCTCAATTGATCGAGAGTATCGAGATTGATTAGCAGTTTTACGTAACGCAAATTGTATGTTAGTAAAGTAGAAATTTTTGATATGATAGAAATGACACAATAGATACATCTGATTTATTACATGTAATGTGATGATATAATATTTAAACTCGGTGCAGTGTGTATTGCCGTAATAACCCTGAAATTTTGTTTTATATATATACGATGAATCAAGTTTTACTACAATTGGTAGATCTTCTATGATATAGAACATTACGCATTATGTTCATTTTTTAAAGAGAGAGAAAGAGACAGAATAAGAACTATTAAAGAATAAGACTATTTCTATTGCATTCCTGATGGAATTTATACTGCTAAAAATGTATCCTTTATGTAGAAAATTTTTGTAATCGTTTCTGAGACTTATGGTCACAGTTCGCGACAATAAATATTACTGGCCAACAATATGCCCTCGAACGTCTATTACTTGCATGTGAAAGAAAGGATTTATCGGCGATATCATCTCAACTGAGAGAATTCTACCTTCTTTTATTACGACAAAAGATACGTTCTTATGCGATGAGAGAAGCGCCGCTGCTTGTCTGCATGACAATATTTACTCGCTCGTCAGTCGTTCACTTGTCGCTGTGACGCACTTGCGGAGAAAACATTGCACAGAATTTTCTTCCATTCTGGGGTACAAAATGCAGCATCTCATTACACGGTTCTTGTTTATGCGGTTACTGTAATATTTATTTAACCTGTTCATTTCTTAAGTTTTCCATACTTTTTATTTTTTCGCTAAAAGCAAAGAAATAAAAATACTGTCTAATGTGATTATTCATTAACTTCATTCAGCGACGTGTAGCAGCGGTTCGTAATTATTGACATCTAAGTTTACAAACAATTGCATCTTGCCGTTCACGAATCTAATACTTCGTAATCGACGGCGTACCAACATTCATAAGCATTCGCCGCAAGCACGTGTTCGCGTGCAATGTTATTTATAGTGTGTGTTATTTAAAATTGAAACTTCCACATGTTTATACACGCGTTTAAACATCATTAAATTTTATGCAAGGGAATATATAATAACAATGTTTCTTCAATAAACTAGTAGCGCTAGTAATTTTTTTTTATCGAGATAATGAAATAAAATTATATCTGCGTTCTACATATATATCCCGTGTTAGCCGTCGGCCGTCGGCACCACCATATTTAATGCGCCGCGGGACAGTCTCGCTTTGACGCTTCCAACGTCGAGGTTGTCGAATTTCGACTGTGAAGTATAATTCGTCTGTGGCAGTTTCAATAATAAGTTTCGTCGACAACCTCGACGTCGGGAGCGTCAAAGCGAGACTGTCCCGTTGTGCATCGAATATGGTAGTGCCGACGGCCGACGGATATATTATATGGTGATACACACGGGGTATGTAGAACGCAGATAATTCTATCTCATTATTTCGATAAAAATAGTAACAAAATCATTTAAAGAATTTAATTTATGACAGAGGGATGCGCGTAGTCGTCGAGCGACACTTATTGCGCGAGCTATGTATACGAAAATAAATACTTGAGTCGAAATTTAGCGTCTACATTGAACTTCAATTCCTTTTTTTTTTTTTTTTATGTAGGAGTAAGAAAGTAGATGCTACTTTGACGATACAATATGTCCGAAATTTCTTTTTTTTCTGCTAACAGTTTTAAAGTAGAGTTCAACCCTCAGTTGATGCTGCGCATTGCTCTGATAGGGTCAATGTAGCATTTTGGCGTTATATTTTGAATTATAAAAGATCAAATTTTAAAAGAGAAGGTTTCTATTCTAGATACTATTCTAATTCTATAAAGATAGGCTCATATAGGCTGAAAAAGCACTAAAAAAGACGCTAAATTTCGATTCGGGTAATTTGTGCGTACTATGTTCAAAATAAAGGGAAGTTACATAGATTTTCCGAACGATCGATTTTATCCATCGATCTAGAGAGGAGAAGGCGAGCACCGAAGAAAGGAGAGGCGTTTGCTCGGACTGTACGAATTATGCAGCGAGGATGCAAAGTGCATGTGAAACAAACCTCGCGCCCGAATGCCTCTGAATAGACGGAATTGCGCGTCTCTCTCTCGTTTTCCGCGCATGTGTATACCGTTTGATATGTATGTATGTGTGTATGTTGTGTGTGTGCACAGCAAGGTACTCAAAGATACTCGGGTACGCGGGTACAAAGTACCGGTGCCGCGACGCCCCGGCGGCAACGAACACGCGCGAAATAACGTCCCACGAGGAAGTCTCGTTTCTTTCTCCAGCCCTTATTTTACCGCGCCGGTCTCTTTCCCACACCGAGGTCTTTCTTCGTTTCTTGCTGTATCGTCGCATCTCACCCTCGCCCTGGTGTTCAGGTGTTTCCATCTCTTTCTCTCTCTCTCTCTCTCTCTCTCTCTCTCTCTCTCTCTCTTTTCTTCTTGCACCGTACATTATTCCAGTCACTCGTCGCAGCGGTATATGCGCAGAAACACACGCTATTCTCTTTGAGCCGTTTGCATAAAAGAAACTCGGTACTCGCAAGGATCGAGAAAGTAACGTGAGATCAAACGCCGCGAGGACTTCGCGCACTGTGTGCATTGAGCTTTTACCGTGTGTACAAAACGGAATTTTTGCGCGACATATCGAGGAGAAAAGAATGAGAGAGAGAGAGAGAGAGAGAGAGAGCAAGGGAGAAGAAAGAAGTGCGGTGGGTTGAGGTTTTCAAACGTGGCAGAATATAACGGAGTCCACGATGGCGCTTCTCATGGTTGCGTGTATCATCTATTAAACGTAGCGGCCGGAAAAGGGGTGGATTTAAAGCTGACGGTTATTGCGCGAGATTTATTTCGACCCTTTCCTCTTTCTTCACAATGACTTACACTTGCACGTGCGCAAGTGTAAGTCATCGTAAAATTTGTTTTGCGACTGGTATAACGAAAACCCAACGTCCGGCTTCATCTCCTTTATTCGACGCTTCCCCGTGTGAGTAGTCTCTCCGGATATTCCTTACAGGCGAGATTAATCGCTGATCACCTCCTATCCTATCCGTACGCGTCCGTGTTTATGTTCGCGCCTGAAGCTCGCCTGAAGCTCGCCTGATTACACGCGAGGCTCATAATAGATCACCTCCTGCCCCGTTCACGCTCGCACCAAGTAATATCTCTGACGCGCCGACGACTAGAGCGGCTGCTGTGGCTCCTGACGCTCCCCGAGCCGATTCGAAAGCGGCCGCGCGCTATCAGAGCAAGCCGATTTTATCGTTATCGCCCACCGTCAATGTACGTCAAATAGATCCAGCTTGTTACAATAAATATAGATCGCGGAAATTCTGGATAAAATTTATTTATTTTGCGGGTGGAACAATTAATTTTAGCCCGAAATTAATTAATTCTGCGTAGCTCCTGCTTGAATTACAATTAAAAAGAAACGAAGAGAACAAGATTACGTTTCTATTAACTTCAGCCAACGACGAGAAAACTAAAAATTAAACCTATAACAATATCTACATAAATCAAAGTGATATCAGAGTTTGTAATTTATCGTAAAAAGAAAACGAGTTTTTTAACATAACTATTTCGTTATAAGTACAAATAGAAAAGAAATTATTAAGAGAGAGGAAAATCAAAAATAGAAAATCCAAAAATTCAATTTTCTGGGAATTATTATTCTTTCGGCGTTACGCTCGGCTTAATACTCTGCGTCGAAACTCTCAAAAAGTGGCTCGGTAATTCGTTTGGAAATAGATTGGCTCTCCGCGCGCGGCTTCGCTGCCATACTAATACAATTCGACAAAACTTTAAATATAATTGCCTGCCACCGTGAACTTCTGATCGGGATATCGATGTCGCTTCTTTATGCTCGGTGCTAGATACAATGACCGTCGTTATTAGAGTTTCTCGAGACCGTCATTCGGAGAATTAGGGTTCTAACAAAACGCCTCGAGATTCCTCTCCCCAGGCGTAACGATATCGGTGAACCGCCTCGAGAAGATTAAACCATCGTTACGGGGTTAAGCTCTCTCCGGAAGGATTCGCTGAGAGAAGACCGCAATCATGTTCAGGTCGATAGCGATGATGCTTGGCGAATGGTTGACCTGTCGCAGGTTTCTGGTGCTTGCATAGAAGTCTTGACAGTGTATATTGTAATTACGCGAAGAGACAGAGGACTCCCTCTTGCCTCATTCCTATTTCCCGCCTCCCTTTTGCTGTCTCCGTTTGTTCGCGTCCCGTTCTACAACGGCTTTCGATGGGCATCGATGTATCGGCTGTTTGTTCCTGACAGTCCGCAAACTCCGTAGAATGACGAGACACGCGGCACTATCTCTTCCGGTTAAGGCAGGAAGAGCCGTCGATAAAACGATAGCACGTTTATACGATTATGTCGAAAGCAGATATTGTCCACAAGGAAGTTACATTATACACATTATACACATGTCTCGTAATCCGATTCTTGAATTATATTTATTCTGTCTATTTAAAAATAAACAATAATAATATCTATTAGATATTTTTATTTTACTTTAGTTTATTTTGCAAATGTTGTAGTGTTTGCTTTTAATATGATAAATGACATGTATAGCAAATTAGGATTTTCTAAATTGTAATTACATAATGTATGTAAATCAGATTCATTAACACAATTCAGCAGGGTTTGTTATTTCTTGGAACTGTATTTCTTACATAGAACCTGTACATATCGGTGAGTGAAACTTGGTGTTTTGTCCGCGATTTTTTCGGGTATTCACAGACGCGCGCGCACATACATCACACATGCACATATGTATGTGACGATGCGACGTGCGAAATTAGTCAGGAAGTTAATTGCTGTGCCACCTCGTTTTAATTCCATTATACTGGCTGTGTCGTGTAGATGCAAATTTCCTGCTTTTCTCCGCTTTTCCCATGCACTCTCGTTTCTTTCTCGTCTCTCTCTCTCTCTTAACTTTCCTCGATATGATCCACTTCTACGGTGTCCCTTCTCGTTTAAACCCGGTTCCAGTCGCCGCTTCGTTTACTGAGGGAACTTTCCGAATTATCTTGTCACGCGAGACGTCGCACACGTATACTCGTTATAAACGAATGCGTGTAAAAGACGTACACACTGTCAGTTTTATCAACACGTACATGTTCTTAGAATCATGGAAAACTTAAACACTCGCGCAAAACGAACGCACGAAGATTGAAATCTTTTGGTTGTGTGCCCTGTTCTTTAAAGATTTAATTAAAAGAAAATTTTCACGTTATAGATGTCCACGAATTCTAGCAGAAGTGTGAAACTTAACACAGTTAACGCGCATTAAAACTTCTTCACAAAGTAATCTAATATTAAGAATCCGTTTTTTACTTAATATTCATAAAGCTGTGTGAGTTTAGCTTTTATCGCAGCTGTGTGCGAGAATGTTATGGGCAATTTAACTAACGAGAAAACTTGGTGATTTGCAACATAGTGTGTGATTCGTTCTTAGAGTCTAAAATGTAATTTTAACGCTAACACATTAAAATAATTTATTCATTAGTAACAAACGTTATACGCGTGCTTTACTTAAGATAAAGACTGTGAATTATTATCTGTACAGAAATTATTTTTATTACTTTTTAGTTTATAAATTAGCTTTATTATCTGGTTTTTATTCTTCTTCAAAATTTGAAATAAGATTCTCTGATGGTATGCATCATTACGACAAACGGAAATGACTTCGAAGCAGTTGTTGACACGAAGTCGGGCGAGCTCGTCAGAGCTGTTGTGTAATTGTTCAAACGATGCGAATACCGAGTAGCGCGATTTGCTCAATGTTTGACTTATCCACCTAGAGTCATTACGAATCGTAAGTTAATTATTGCCGGACGGAGTCCTAGTAATTTTCGAGAAGTGCAGGTTCGTTTTCAAAGGATTTGCCACAAGTAAATAAACTCTGTATTTATTCGTTTAAGTTCTGGGCTCTACTATTCTCTGTTATATTTCTATCAGAAGTTATATTGGTTCTCTCTTTTTTGAAGATATTGTATAAGTGGTAATATATCGTTTAAAAAATTATATATCTATGTATATCTATATTTAAAAACGATAAAAACTGCACAAAAAAAATACAAAATACAAATTTTGTTTTTCTCTGCATAGTTTTTTGATAATCACGAGTTTTATATTCATGGGACAATTTTACAAAATAATATATAGCGATATGTGGAATACTGCACAAGCGTAGAATACAAATGACACGGCAGCAATTTCATCCAAGATTATTCTAAGAGGTATTTCCTTACCGTTCGCTGGTGATTTACTGCCCGCTTTATAAGCGCAGATTCTAGACTAATGACTATAGTTACCTGTATCGCGCGCGTACGTATATGTGAGGACCACGTGATCACGCAAGAAACGCGTTAGCTCTATTACCGAAGCCGAATATCATAAAATGCATTATCGTACCGCTTATTTGTTATTTTTTACTTTGTTTTCTGATTATATTTTCTATTTTCTGATTGTGATACCGTTTTTATCCTGAATTTGCGTATCAACAATTTCTCAACAGAGTAAGTTGATATTTCTGCAAACAAATTTCATTATCTCATATATCTTTTCTATATGTTTCTTTGTGTGTAATGTATGTGTGATTTAAATATTTATTTTTTATAATAATAAATACTTGGTCTTATGTAACTATCAACAGCTATAGCTTACATTTAGGGATATATATTTTACATGTCCCTTAATTTATTATATATTTAAAAAGAAATGTACGAATACACTCATTATCTATACATTAAATAAATTATTTCTTCGTCAGTGGTTATTCAGATTAATCTTAAACACGGGCGCGGTTCATATTCGATCAGCTTCATTTGGAACCGTTTCTTGGTTTACCTAATGAGGCGGAATTCTTTTCAATCCTTTCCACGAGGAAGGAAAAAGCGAGGAAATAGATACGCGCGCCTATCCGCGACTCGTGAAAATCTATAATGACCGCGATATCTATGCACATATTTCTTACGTAATTACCTCAGCAAGTAACGCTTCTCGGAACGCACTGGCCAAGGCGGCAGCTTTGCGACGCAAGATATATTTATGTGCATTAATCTCTCCTTTTCATCGGATTTCATTAATGCGACTACGAGCAACTAGTGATAACACGCGGTTTAATACACACGTTTTAGCCTAAGTGCGGCCTCCGTAGCCGGCTACAAGGAAGCGGTGATTTTTGTAACGAGGTGCTCGAGTACCATTCCCGCGCTCACGAAGAGTGAGCACGGATTCGCCATCGCGTGTTTGATCCCGCGAGGGTAGACGGGGATGTTCTCTTTCTCTTTTTCTCTATTTCTTCCTTTCTTTCTCTCTGTCAGATCAGGGCGACAGCCGGAAAAAATTGTCGATTCGCGTGATTTCGAAAAGGGGAGAAAGCTTGCGGAAAGTAATTTCAATTCGCGCGCCACCGCAGAAATTCGATTTGACATTCGACGGTGAAATGTACGTAACGAGTCTGCGAACTATCCAGGAAAGTCTGCGACACCTTGGTGTGTTCTCCCTTCCCGCATGTTCCGATTTGCTCTTCTTTCTTCTCCTCATCTCCTCTTGGTTCGCGCAATTCGGACTATTTAGTTAATGATACGTAATTCGTCAAATGCAATACGTGCGATTCTTTGGGATAGAGAGAATTGGCACTTCTCGTCGTTTTAGCGCTCGCTACCCTTCTCTCGTAAGAACGCGTTCGACTTCTTGTCCGCCGTCACCCACCGGTCTGATCGATCGGGTCGACCCTCTCGTCGCGTTATGCAGATCTCGTGATTGACGCTTGTTTCGTGCTTGACAGTGTACGCAGGTAACTGCGGCACCTGTTTGTGCGGCGCAAACAAATGCGGCGCACGCTCACACTCCCGGTGTATGTATGCATACACCGAACGCGTTTTGGCCACGTACCAAGCCTTGGAAACGAGCGTCGCTCGACTAATCCGATAAAATTATACATACATTTCAGGTAAATTAAAAGGTCGATTTGAACCAAAATTTTCCCGTCCTTTAAAGGTTAAATGACCTGTACATGTGCCACGCGAAACCGCGAATTTAATTAATTTCTTTTTTTTGCAAATTTTGAACGGTCTGTTAAAGACTGGACGAGCATTAACCTTGCCAAAGCAATCTTGTGTTAAGAATCGATTATCAGATTTATCGTTTATTTTAGTTATCTATTTTGAAATAATAAAAGATATCTATAAGATTAAAATAATACAAAAGTTTTTGGATTTATAAAATCGATTAGAAACAAAATAATATAATTATTTTAATTTTAAGATTTTTTTTAAATCGGAAGCATCCGATGTTTTCAATGCTCGCGATTTTTTATCTAGAGTTTCTTGTGGTGCGATCATTTAATTCAAAGCGCTCTTTCCGTTTGACGCAAGTGCGCATCAATAGCACCTTCCGTCGTGGCCGCAAAGCAGTCTGTTTTACGAGAGATCCAGCACATCGAGATTCCTTTGGTTATCGTCGGCTAAATAACGGCGCCCACATTCGCTGGACTGTGCTATATCCACATGGTTTGCGATGAAAATGTATCGATATAGAAAAAAGAAGTAGCATCTTATATATTCAAAATTCCATATAATCAAACCGTAAAGTTGAACTGAACAGTAAATATGAAAAATTGTCATAAAATATATACGAGAAATCAAGAAAACAATGTATGTATATGGAAAGTTTTTAACTTTATGTGTAATCTCATCCAAATCAGAAAAACTCACGTTTGAATTTTGTCTAGCGTTCCATTCTATTTGAGAATTTTTAAGCATGCGCTTGTTCTCGTGCTTCCAACATGACGATCCGTGAGTCTCGACATACCCTTCTTGTTTCGTTCGAGAAACCGGCGTTCCGCGTCAACCGATTTTCGTGGTTTTGACGTGTATGTAATGCTTTCCGACGACACGCGCGGTATCGTTCCCCGTATAACAGTAACACCGGTCGGTCTATAACCCTTATTATGCACCGCCGCTCATCCATCCTCTCTTGGCGCAATGTTAAGCAGGAAATTTGCAATTCGTACCATCTCGAAGGCACTTTTGATCCTGTCGTCTCTCATTGGACGGGATATCCGCTTCAAAGTGGTATCCGGCACCCTCGCGTGGGAGGGACGGTCTCCCTCGGGGAAGGGTGTTTATCGTGCGTGTGAGGAGAGACAACGTGAGAGGACGAAGGGGCTTGACGGGAGTTAACTTTGACCGTGGACCATGCAGAAGGAAGTGGCTGTACTCGCAGTGTGTTGCGTGAGGGTGGAGATTTATGCTGATCAGGAATTATAGGCTCGGCCCGTGGTCGGTCTAATCCGCCAACCCTCTTTGTGCCGCGTTAACCGAGCCGAGCACAACCCCCTCTAGTTTGGTCTCTCGCCATCCGCCGATGTTCGCCACTTTATTTAAAGCGCGAACCCGTCCGTTTAATGTTCCGAAAAGCCGTATTTTCGCGATTATAATTTACGATCTGGACGGGAGGGAGGAACGGAGAGAAAAGAGAGACATGAACCGAGGGCGCAGGGAGAATGAGCACGGAAAACGCATCGTTCCGGAAAGCACCGACGAATGAAATCCTCGATCGCCCTTCGGTAGTGACAGCAGCATCGTCGCTTTGCTCGTTAAATCGAACCGCAAACATACGCGAGGAGTTCGATAAAGTTTTCTCGTTCCTCTCTTTCTCTCTCGTTTCTCTTCTCGTCTGCTGGTATCTCGTTAACCGCGCACGATAGATTTTACGATGTGTGCGCGACAGGGTCAGAAGCCCTGTGTATATTTCGCGAGATTATCGGAAATCGGCCGAAAGATTGAAACTCTCCGCACGCGGATGATGGCGCGGTGGATCATGGAGCCGATAAATGTCGTATGGTGCGCGACAAGGAAGTGTCGTTTATTAGTTTTACGACGTCGTCAGAGTCTATCTAAGCTTTCCATATTTCTCACGAATAATGCGATCGGCCGAGAAAAGTGAAACTCTCGTGCTGAGATTTACCGGCAATGACAACGTCCTATGTGCACGTCTCCGATGTTTTTGTCGATTAACTCGACCGAAATGAGTTGTCGAAAAGAACATAATAATATACATAGACGTCACTCACGAAATATAAAGTCTTTCTCAAGAAAAGTACACAAGATATAAACAAACAGTCCTCAGATTAAAATTCTGCGCTCAAGAAAATTGAAGCTTCCATAAAATTTTTAAAGTGACTCTTTTTTGTATGTATGTGTGTATACAAAATCAATATAAAATTCTCGTTTTTATATCTAGAGCTTAATTACTTATAACAAATCAATACGAAACCGTATAGAAACTTCATGTGTAAATGAAGGATGAATGCACTTTCTGCCAAATTATCTTGCGATAGCATGATATATATATATAAACTGACTTGAAGATTTACTGTTTATGCGGGTAGATGTTCTTGTTTAAAAGAGCGACCGCTTGCAATTACCGAGTAATCGATACAAAATTGCCGACGCGAGTCACGGTAGTCTCGATAGTGTAATTCACGAAGGCATGTTTTGACATCGTATCTTGAGAAACGCGAGACGGATAAGCGCAGGAGAGCATGTTATTTTCTCAACTTTCGATTACGCTTTGATCACGCGCATTACCGGTTTAAGTAATCCGGCGCTTCGCCCGACAGCGCCAAGCTCGCTCGATTCAATCAGTGGATTGAGTCACAGAGACGAGCGTACTACTACTCGAGCAGGCTACTCAAAGCTGGCCCGAATGACGTAGCTTTCTAAAAATAGAGTGGAGTAATGTGCCGGCGGCGCGACTCGCGCGAGGCCCAGAGAGACGACGAGGGTAGAGTAGAACGAGACGTACAGGGTGTCCCGGAACGAAAGTTCGGTACTTTGAGAAAGTGTCGATCGTACTGTGAGCGAGTAGACTTCAACTGAACAGATATTCAATTTTCTATAGTTTACTATAAGTTAAAATATTGGTAGACTACACAAACATGTTGTGAACGCGTTATTACAGAAGAAAACAAATTATCTTAATATTTAAACTTTTCATTCTGCTATATTTTTAATATAAAATCTCATACACATAAGACAACATATTTTATACTCACTAAAAATTCTCAGTTTGTCTGTAATCAGAAATGTTAGATCTGTGTTAAACTCGCGCAATATTCCATTTCTCTTCTCTCTTTTTCTGAACTGCACATTGCAGATTTCGACACATTTTCGCCGAAACCTTCTCGCTCACGGTGACCGATCACCTGTCGAACTATTGACTTTTCCTCGTGGGACACCCCGTGCAATACTGCAAAGGATGAAAAGAGAGGATGAAGAGAATAGAAGCGCGAGTTAGAAAGGAATGGGAGAAACAAAGAGCGAACGACAGGGTGGGTGGAAAGGACGGGATGCGAATATGACATAAGCCATTGTGCGGAGGGGATCGGTCTTGTGTATCTCTACGTTTGCATACGAAATCGCGCATAGTACCGGAACGTTGTTCGGAACCTGTTTTCTCCCCTGTTCCCATCGGCGCGATGGCAACGGAGGGGAGGAAAGGCGCTACGCAACGTCACGGGTCAATAAGATTCCTCGCGATGATGACTATGACTTAAGAGAATCGAAGCTTCGCGAATATAATTATTAAGTACATCACCGACGGGCGCGTCGATTGACTTGGCCGATGGATTCTCATCAGCGCGGTGCAGACCGCGATATTCTACCGCTTCGCGTCGAATTTCCGCGTTGAACGTTGGGATCGCGTATCCCGAGCCGGACAAATAGCGAGCGTACGCGGCGATGCAAATGAGCGGTAAACGAACTTATCGATCGCATTAATGAAAACGTGCTTTTTTAACGGCGTGTTCCTTTACATGGTATTCCTTCAAACGGTTCGCGATACGTTTTTCCAGCTGCGTTTGCTCAAACACTTGACCGACATACTGACGGCACCGTTAAAGAAATACCCTTTGGACTGCACATCTTGACTCAACAAAATCACGCAGTGTTAACAATGACACAACAACGTTTCGTTTACATTTTATCCAATCATTGTGAGCAAAAACTCAAAATTGCAATCAACTCTATAAATTGTACTTTTGATACTTCTACATTGTAATAAATGCAACACTTACATTAACATTAAATCAATAAAAAAAATTTACATCAGAATATTTATAAATGCACACAAAAGAAGTAAAAATAAATTTATTCTAAATCGATAAAAAAAGCTGACACAATTTTAAAGAGTTTTTGTTTAATCAGCGTATACATCTACCAGCCATTACACAGAAATACTTTCTGTAACGTTACGCTATTGTTCTTGAAAATGAGTGCACGGTATCCGCGTCGAGATCGCGGCATCGCGTTTTCCGGATGTTCGAGCGTGCTGTTACCGCGAGGCATCGATAAGGTAAGCAGCGTATATATATACGTACATATATACGCGCCCGCTCACTTCCGGGGAAACGGTTTCGCGTAATGCCACATAGTCTGGTCGGTCTTAAAGCACGAAAATCAGCTTTCGCGCGAGTCGATCTTAGATTTTATACTTATCGCTTCGTGATTCCAGCGACGAAATCGAGCTATACCCAGAGCTTTCGTGCTCAATGGCTTACTTCTTCACTCGGCCGAGAGTTCCGGTTTCCCGTTATACCGCGCTAAAATCGCGCGGAAAACATTTGTTACGTAACAGATGCGCATCATGCGCAGTAATTTCGTTACACGCTTGTTTCGGAAACTTTCACTAATCGGGGCAACGAAGCGTTAACACTCGTGCCATCAACTCTTTGTTTCCACGCATGTTATTCGAGTTTCATCTGCGTTGATTAAATTAAAGAGTTCTATTTCGACGAGAATATCGGATACAAGATGTAACTAGATTGATAATATAAATAAACAGCAGTAAATAAAACATCGAAACATTAACAAAAATAAAAGTTTTTATCTATTTAACAAATAGAAATATAGATAACATAATGTGTACTTTCTATCTGTATTATTTTACTCTACTTGTATCTACATCCAATATATATGATATACATGTAGGTATTGTTAGAAACTTCTACCTATATAGTATATTGCGTTTATCAGAAACTCGCAATTACCTCGATTGCCGCTATAGTTTGTAAACGATTGATGACACGTCCATAAAGTCTATCCGGGAAAAACCGTAAAAGCCTTCTCGCCGTCGTCGTCGTCGGAGCAAAATAACGACTCGCGAAATCGATAAGTGCGGTTCTTGCTCATCTCGCCCGTTCTTCTCCGTCTCCTCCTTTTCCTCCATCTCCTTCTTCACGGGGGCGCGGAACGAGCTCCCGGCCGCATTACCGCTAAATAATTTCACCCCGTATCCCCTCGTTACTTACGAGCGCGCTTCGAGGGGTCTCTTCTAAATTTCACGTAGCGGCGCATGAATCTTGGCGGGCCGCGTCGATGGCTAACGTAGGATTTCGAAGCGTTTCGTTGTCGAATACGCGCGCCGTTTGGAGGATGGGAGACGACGGGCGCGCACGGTAGTCTAATTCAGAAAGGCTATTATTTCCACGTCAGGCCGCGGTGAGTACGGCCAATGGGACCTTCTGCAGATACTTTAGCGCGGTCGCTGTCGCCCCCGCCGCAACGGGACCATTACGGCATGATATATACTACGGCCCTGAAGCTCTCGGGCCGAGCCCTGGCGTTTCGCGCAGCCCGTTACTACCTGTTACCCCATTACGCCGTATATACTCCCGCATTCTCCACTTTATTTCCAGTTTCTTCTTCCCCTTTTACGGCAACGCACGCGCGCGTCCAGTTCCGTCAGGCGGAGGAAAATTCATGCGCGTTATTAATTGTTAAAAAAGCCCGGACAAAAGGCGATATTTGCACACGAATGTTCGGCCGCTCGCTCGTAATTCACCGTCCCGGGCGGAGCTGGTCTTCGTGCTTACGAGCTCGTGCTCGTTGACTTGTCTGGAAAAATCGCGTGAATCGGCTGCCGACAGTTGCTCGCTGCCGTAACATGGTTTTATATTATTTTAATGGCCTGTAACATCAGCATGTACAAAAGTGGAGAAGAAGAGTATGTTATAAAATAGCGATGCATAATTCTATGTGTTAACGTCTACCTTCGTAGCTTGGTAAGATTAAAAGATAACACAGTGTGTATCTCATATTTTTGACTTTTTCCCACGAATGAAGACGCTTCTATCCTTAGATCTGTAGATATCTTTAGATTCGATATAAGTTAGCGATGGTTTTTTTCTCTTTTTCGTGGAGCCGAAAGAATCTAGGAATTAAGTTGCCGCACGTCCTCCGAAGACGACGTCGCTTCCTGCGTCCTTGCGTTATTTCCCGAGTCCCGCCGCATTTTCCGGATGATACGACTGAAGTATACGAAACGAGTCCGGCTATACTTCCGCTAGATATACAAGAGAATCTCCCCCGAGATTCTCCTGGGGCCAACTGGCTCGTTCCGTAGTAGCGTTTTCGTGCCGTGCACTAGCGGGCTTTAGGATAGGGTGCTTGCTTATGGACCGGTCGTAGGAGCCCGACGGCAAGGAAGGAAACCAGGAATGTAATATTAAGGCATCCAAAGTCCGCCGAAGTCTCGGTATTCCCTCTTGACGCGAGCGCTCGCGCGCGCACGCGAAGCTTCCAACCGACTTCCCGCATCTCCGACGCTCGCAAATTTACAGGAACGATGCGGTGCATCGCATATCTAAACAGCTCGAGCGCGATAAGTGGTCTCGTCCGTCCGCCCAAGCAAGTGCACTGAGTTCTCAATAGATTCGTGACTTTCGATTTACCCTCATGCAAGTCTAAACGACGCTTAACATTGCAAGTTGTGTGTATCTAATCTTCTCATCTTTTAATTTGATAAAATCAAAAGTACAAAACGGCGAGACTTGTCAATGGTTTTATATTCGAAAACGTTTGTATTTTCGAATTTTATCTCAACATGAGAAAGAATGAAAACACGTTTAATTTCTAGTGAAGTTTGCAAACATATTATTATGGCACGACGATGACAAACTCGTCAAACAATTTGTTGAGACTTGATTGTGGAAGATTTTTAAAGGAGACGTTTTTAGTAAAAAAGAACTTGTCTATAATCTGATCAATATGTATATATAACTGTTCTGTATTCTTTTATCGAAGTAACTGCGAGGAAAAAGTACGAGAAGCATTGTGAATATTATGTAGATTCCAGAATTATGTAAAATAATTACATTATAGGAAGAAAACTTTCTTTATTCAAACATCCAGTGTAGCGACAATCGGACAGAAGAGCGCGATGTATTGAAAAAGGGAAATGTTAACGAGATGACTTTGTGAAATCAGGCGATTTAAATTCGTCCGAAAAAGTCTCTTTAATTAAGAGCTTTTAATTCTACCCAGACGAAGGATGCTTACTTATTCATACTAATGATTAAGACAGTCACGGGTAGTTTGCTCACCTAAACGAGGTATTTGAGCGTTCAACGCAATAACAAATTACGCTGCGAAATTGCTTAAGAAAAATTTTGTATTCGTTACTTTTATCAACGATTCTACTCGGCAGAAAATCCGTATCCGGGAATCCGATTATACCATGTGTATAAATAAGGATTTGTACGTTGGGGAACAGAAAGAGAGAGAGAGAGAGAGAGAAAGTCGGTGTTTTCTCTCTTGATGCGTCTGATTCTTCCAAGATGTTATGTCTGAACTGTGATCCCAATGCGTGGAGGAACGGCTTTGTACGTGGAACAATATAGTTTTCCTCGAGCCGTACTTTGCAGCAACTCAGAGAAAGAGAGAGAGAGAGAGAGCGCCCCGTTTGAATAAGCTTTATGCCATTCAGACATTTTGCATCGAGCACTTCATTTACGACCCTAGCAATTCAACTTCGACGTTGAGCGAAGAAATTAAAAGCAATTCACCAGACGGGTTTGTTGCGGTTTGTACAGTTGCATTCTGTCTTGTAGTAATAATCATGAAATTACCGCTAAGAAGAAGGAAAATTTTTTAAATCTTATTTAGATTTTTTATTTAAAATTTTTGAGAATACAACTGTTTTTGGTACAGAGGAATGTTATTTTTCAAATACTTCCCGCGCACAGGTTTTATTATCGTCAAATGAATTATATAAATAGCGTTTTTTTTATTTAAAACAAAATCAGAATTTTTTATATTATTATATATTGTTTAAAATATATGTCTTTTTATTTTATTTATATTATTTTACAATATTTTGTTTTAGTAATATTGAAAGTTTTATAATATGCAATATTGGTTGTAGCGCGGTGTTGCAACATTTGTTTTATCAGCAATTAATAACTTGCATAGTAGATTGCGGGTATATAGTCGATTTGTTCGCACAAGTCAGCGAGAACGACGATGCGGTTTTAGAGACGTAGGTTAGTGAACCATCGGTGGTTTCGAAACGATCCCAGGTTGCTCGGCTGCTGCGATTGGGTCGATGGGTGTCTGTGGTTCGTCTCAGCGAAAGAGGGAGCCCGTAAATACAGAAACGTGACCGTCGGAAGTGATTCTAGACCTCGCTAGCCCCCATTTAGATGCACCTGGTGCCGTACTGTGTTGTATGTCTTTAGGTCGTTCTCGTAGCAAACGTGTCTGGATATGCATGAGGCGCTCATTAAAATTAGCTGCTTCTTTCAAAGAAAAAGACACGAACATCGTATATTTTACTTTATACTTGACATAAATAGAAATTGTACGTTTTCTTGTATGAAAGGAAAGAGTTTTACTATCAAGTTTTAGATAAAAGTTTTATAAATGTAACTCAACACATTTTTCATAAATGTTTACAGTGGTTGAAAATTTTTCACAAATAATTTGGATTTTGTTATTGCTTAAAGATAATATTCAGTACTAAATTGCGTAATTTCTGAAGATTTTTTCGTTTTCTTTTGCCTGTAATTTCCAAGAGGATGATGTAATCTCTAATTAAGTACACATCTCACGTAACA
This sequence comes from Pseudomyrmex flavicornis, assembly GCA_014825475.1. NCBI lineage: Eukaryota > Metazoa > Arthropoda > Insecta > Hymenoptera > Formicidae > Pseudomyrmex > Pseudomyrmex flavicornis. The sequence continues at coordinate 6,544 of QVNW01001354.1, read as the reverse complement.
AGATATTCTGTATGTCTTGAAAGAAACCCGTTTTGTTCCGTGACAAATATTAGAGTGCGCTATCTTCGTTTGTCGTTGAAACGACGGGATAGCCGGTCATTTTTCTATCCAATTACGTCGCGGATTTAATCCCCAGAGGCAGCGGTGCTTATCGTGACTGGTGGAAGGTTCATCGATCGAACGACCGATTCCTCTATCAATCTTACCGCCTCACCGATAGCGACCGGGCCCTCTCGTCGTCTCTTTTTTTTTTGTCGTTCGACACATCGATCGCAAGCGACTGGAGCGAGAACGTCGTCGCGGTCGAGTATAGGAAAATAACGCGCGCAAACGTTCCCGTTACAACAGTCGCGAAACACTACTTGTTCAGCTTGCGCTCGAAAGATTTACTCTTTGTCGAAAGAGAGAACTTGGTATTTGAGAGAGAAAGAGAGAAAGAGAGAGAGAGAGAGAGAGAGGCAAGTGGAAGAGTTAAATCGTCGGTCAGAGAGCGAGATTGAATTCGCGACCGCTACCTCGTTACCGCGCTTCCAGAGTGTGTGTGACCGACGTTAGTTAGAGTTTCGACGAATTTTCATCAGAGACGATCGACCACTGCCTGCTATTTCCAGAGTCCTCTGGTGTATCGTCGTGATCATCGGTTACTCTGCGAAAAAAGCCGCATCGAGAACTTTCGAAGGAGAGATTTTCTTCTTGAACGCGAAACGCGCCGTGGTCTATCGAGGAATAGCATAAGACCTTCCTGACGGTATCATAAAAGTTAAATAGATTCTCCGGTCTTCTCTTTCCTGCCGGAAAGAAAGTGGAAAGATATCTAAACGTTCTCCTGTGGAATGATTTCACGAATCGCGGTGTGTCCAAAAGCGGAGAGCTTCTCGTTTCTTCTCTCCGAGATTCAGTAATTCGACGAGACTTTAGTGGTCTGCGCGAGCAAGAGATTTTTAGTGGCTTGTGTTATATGGTGAAAATTTTACGGTTATAATTGCTCTGTTATAATTTTATGAATGTTGTGCGTGTCGTTTAACTGACGATTCATCAGATTCGTACGATTTGAGTGTTCACACTCGCGTATACATAAATATATTAACTATAAATAATCACATGTTTTAAACCGCAAATAAAATTTACATTTTATTGGATTGTATTTTTGATTCGGGTCTTTCGAACTAATTTATATTTGATTATTTTTGCAATAGTGAAAATTACTATTCTCTTCGTACAGAGTTTTTTTATTATTTTTTTACTTATAGACAAACTTTGTAACGATATTATATAATTATTATTAAAAAAAAGAAAAAAAAGCAAAAATCATGAAATGTTAGGTGTTACACATACGTGTAAACACCTAAATATGTTACATTTAATAAAAAAATATTTTATAGAAAAACGCTAAAAAATACTGACGTATACGTCAATATTTTATGTATCATTGATAGAGAATTGTGTATGCACATGTCGCAATATTTTAAAACAAACATAGTGCTCCAAAGCGAGATTGTGAAAGATCAACGTTTTTACAGTGCAGTTTGCCGTACACACTCATAGAGATGCGATAGTGAATTTTTATCTCCGAGTTTTTCTTGCATGGACATGCGCGAGGAAACGCCCGGCTAGGAAAGGAGAGAGTTTAATGCGATGCAATTATTCTGCGTTGCTCGACGCACTATGCGGCAGCGCAGTCAAAGTAATTTCGAAACTATCCAGAACGCCGAGGTTACTCGGGTAGGCGTTACTTGCCGCTCGCGCGCGCTCACTTCGTAGCAGGCAAATACTTCTTGATTTGGTAGTTTCACCCGATTACTCCGTGAGAACATGTTTGCAACTTTGCGGCAACTACCAAGCTTTGTTATTGTCTGCGAACGTAAAGTCAAGTAGAAATCAACAGACATTAGTGCTCGTTCACGCGGATAATAATTTTCTTGTAAAATCATTATCATGATAAAGAAAGATGATAAAACAAATTGTAAACTCTATATTATTTTTATTATAGTCTCGTCAACAATTATAACGTTACGCTTTTTTGTGTCTTATATTTTTAGTTTTTTTTTTTATTTGTAGTTTTATTTTAGATATCATTTTATTTTTACGTGTGAACTTTTTAATTTTATTTTGACATAAATCTAGCAACTACTTTATTTTATTTTATTTTATCAGCTTTATATATCGATATATCGAATATAAATCTAATGTTACGAGAAAGTAGCTGCGATTGTTCGAGTTTTGTCTTTCTCGTTACGGGAAGTTGTTCGCGCGTTCTTTCTAACCACCTAGAGACCATTCGCTGTCGTCGCGCTGGGAGAGAAGCTCGCGAAAGATAGCGCAATTTCGCGAGTCTGACTATATCGCGGTAAGAAGCAACGCGCGCGGACCTAACCAAATTACAACGACGGAAGAGAGTCAGAACTTCCGGCCGCGGGGCTTTGCGCCCGTTAAAGTAACTCGGTTTACGAAGTTTACGAACGAGAGAAGCCGAAGTTTCGACCGCGTCTACCGCCGTGACGATGCCGACAACGATGATGCTGTCTATGAAATATTTGCACGCGTTCCGTGTGCGTTCGACAAATGGCCTTTAGAGTTAATTCGCAAAGAGAGAGCGTGATGAAATGAGATTGCAAAGTAGATGCCCTATTGAATAAGTCCTGTATCACATTATTTCCGCAATTATACAAAGTAATTAAATAAGCACGTGACATTTTGAATGTAATATAATTAGATAGCTATTAATTTACAATAAGAATACTTTTTTTTACTTGTTGATATATTTATATTTTACAGAAAACTTTTATCGATTTTGATTTTAGTTAGTAATGTTTAAATACTTTCTTTAATAGAAATTGAATATTTTTATGTGAATTTTTAATTACATATGACGGATGTTATTTAACTACGTACTCTAAAAGAAATTACAAAATAAAACGGCTGAACTTTGTTGGATTTTTGGGAGTGAAAAAGAACGAAAGTAGAACGAGCCATCATTCGCCGCTTGGCTAGTTGCGAGGAAAAACTCCACCGAAAATTTCCACTGACTGAAACTCGCAGGTCCAATTTTCACCAAAGTGGCGAAACACGGTATGGTTTATTCACGAATACATGTGTGCGCAAGTCCGACTATCGGAAACCAAATACATGGCTTTCGATTCTGCGTTTATATTTGTTTTAAATCTTACTTAGATGCTATCCTAAAGATAAAAACAAACGAATTAATTATCTATAATAAGATTTTCATTTTGATCAGCATTTTTGTTTTATATCAGTGAAAGACTACAATTAAAACAAAAATGCACAAATAATTGATTTGACAATATTAATTTTACCTTATATAACATACATTACACACATTAAATTTTATACATAAATACGTTATTATTATTAGTGTATTGAATTTTTTTTTATTATTTTCCAACATCTTGAAAATTTCTCAAATTATTTTACTTTTAGCTTAGCAAAATGTATTTCTTTCAGAAATCAACCGAGTTATATTTACCGCGATTTTAATTTATATTTTTTCACGGAATCTCGTAAAAAGCAAACTCGAGACTCGTAAGAGACTTGGTAAGATAAATCCTTAAGTTTTGACAAAACCTTGTGCGTTTTTCTCTGCATCTCGCGCGACTTAATATATACGTGGTGCATAGTCCCGGTGCATTAAGAACCTCTACGGTGAGGCAATGAAAGAATATTACATTGCCTTGCCACCCTCCACGTTGGTGGTTCTCGCTCCCGGGCGCGGGTGGCGATTACGGTCTTAGATAGTTTTCTTTTTTCTGTTTTTTTTTTTTACCTCGGCTAGCATCGAAGCGCACTTTGTGGGACACTTCTTTCAACAACAAGCGAACGGTTTTTTTTGGCGCACGGTATTAAAGCGAGTTTAATTTGCCGTTCAAGGAGCTTGTTTTACTGCTGCGGACATCATTACTTAGCAGTGTTCCCAGAAGACGACGCGTAATGTCGCACGAATGCAAACTGTTTTTCATGGGAACGTTTATGCACGCGAAGATTTACATAAATAAAAAGCAAAACGCAGCAGATAAAATCATAAGTGTTGAGATCCAGATCGCAGATCAGTTCATAAATAGAATTTCTATAAAATTTGAAAGCAAATTATCATCTCAAAAATGAATTTGAACAATAATAATAGATACATGCGAATTTGCAAGCCAATGATTTAACGCGATTTGTTTGATAAGATATCATTAAAAAGAGAGATCTCTATTATTGAAACGCGTTTTCTGTCGTAAAATCTAGGATTAAGAAGCTTCTTCGCTGTCCGCGCAAAGGCGAACGAGTGAGGCGATCTACAAGCTTGCCGTACAAATCATTTCAAGTTTTCGAGCGAGTTCAGCGAGCTTTGAAACGGTCCGTTCGGCCGGGCGTAAAATTGCTATGATATAGAGGCGAGAGGGATTCGCGCGGCGGGCGTTGGTGCACCAACGAACGATTCGTCGCCGAAGTCGTAGATCCCGTCCCGCCAATAGCCACCGTTCGAAATCTCGAGAAACGCGCTTTCTCCGAAACTTTCGATCGTTCCGACTCGCACAAATTGAATTATTCTTCGAGGAGTTCTTCGGGGCTAGCAGAAGAGGCGCGTGCCATTGGCACCGCACGATGAGTTATTCGCTTTCCCTCCTCTCTTTTATATCCGCGATCGCCTCGGTACGGTATAATAAAAATCGCACCTATTTGATTCCACACGGCGTTTGTATTTTATTGGATGTATTATTATACGGGATATAAACGAATAATATTTTGTATAGACAAAACTTTTGATTGCGCCGGCGTCAAAATGATTGAGTGGCTTTTTGTTTCGAGGATTTAACATGCATGAATTTATTGCCGTACAAATCGAAGGCAATATAGAAATATATGCAATTGAAAATATAATTTAATATTGTTTTTTTATGATAGAATAAAAGTAGTTTTGATTTATTTTTTCTTTTTTTTTTTTTCAATTGGACAAAAATAAATATGATGACAGTTTGTACAAGCACTACACTCGAAAAATTATCTCTATGTAAAGGGACTGTTCCAATAGAAAACGTAAAACCCTCGTTAACGATTCAACGAACTTGGCGTGGCTCGAAGCAAACGAGATGGTAGTCTTTTTATGGACTTATTCTTCATGTATATGTATAAGTGCGCTTTTTAAAACCCTGGCGTCACGTTACATTTGAAGAGACTCGCGCACGTCGTGCGTTATTCAATGGAATAATTTTGCGGCAAAGCGCCGTGGCGTTTTGCCGCAAGTTACGCGATTTTCCAAAGGTGCATCAGCAAAATTTGGGTTACGTCAAATTGACAGTGGTATCCCGTACACGTGCCCGTTTCGCAAATTACGTAATTCCGCAAAATTTACTGCCATGCGGACTACAAAATGCGAAGAACGGACCGGTCGGCCGTGGTGACGAGAGAAGACGAGTAAAACGAAAAAGAGGGTATATTATTCGAGCCGTATTTGCACAGGGAGTATTTCCATACTCTGCCTCGCGCGCATTATTTCACTCCAGTTCCTCGTCCCGCTTTGACGTGAAAATCCTGGGGTCCTATTTTAATTTACCCCTGCTCTCGCTCGGTCCGACGATCCGGATCGAACTTGAATCTACGCAAAGTGTTTACGCTCCGTGCACGCGCGTGTGTATCATACGCTTTGCCATATTTTTCGCAAACGATTCCGCTCGGTCGATTCCGAGAACGCGCATTAGACGATTTTGCTTTCTCTATAGAGAGGACTTTACATATTGCTTCTCTGTATGTGCGCTGCTTTATAAATATTTTCCGATAGGTGCATTGCGCGCGCGATGATGTCGTTTATATCCAGAGTAGCTTTTGATGTTTGAAGATTTAAATACTCAAGTACAAATGCAATCTAGTAATATAAAACATTCTATTACATTCTTTAAGAATGCTGTAAGAATAGTGGAATATCTCTTGTGCTTGAATGTGCAAAATACAACAGTACGAGAAAACAGCGTTATTTTCCAACAAATGGCATGCAGCAGTATCTCGCGTTTGTGGCTATTTTGCCGAGAATATTCTGCTTGAAAAGTGACACTCATTTACTTAACATGCATTATCCTCATGGTACTATATACAGTTCTACACGGCAATGCTGCATGTATTTTGCGCAAAGTAGTTTTTTCATATTAAAATGTCGGCTTCTCTTTGTCCGACAGGTTGGTCAATTTTCTCTATAATGTTGCTCTTTACTGTGTAAACGTACTATGACGATATATTTTCCAAGCTTCAGGTTTCCAAACACATCATATTGTTGTGTTAGTTGTTTGTTTCTTTGTATAAATGTAACAAAAGATAGCTAATACATATAATACAAAAAATATATATTTTGAGCGGAAAAATAAACATTTTGTCGTCGGATTTTTTTCACATAAAACATTAAATTTAATCTGTACATACGCCGTGTATATGTTGTGTGTGAATATACGAAAATAAATAATGTGTCATTTTGTAAAAAATATCACTTTTTTACGTGTACCTTTGATATGCAGACTTAATTGTCACATCACGTATAAGATGAAAATATTTGTTT